>MU759335.1:0-41462 GCA_026770625.1 Nicotiana glauca | reverse complement strand
CTTGAGCTTTTACTCAGACTTCAAAGCTTCAAATCACTTAAATTCATTCCATAACATCTATATAGCTCGAAATCACACCTACAAGGCATAAAACACACAATTAGTGCAAAACACTAGCGATTAAAGCGCAAACTCAACTAAAGTGCAGTAAATTATAGTGTAATAATCGACTAAAACACGTAATTATAGCCTATCATCAATACGTGATATAAATCGATACAAATCAAGAAAATAGATTATATTAAAATTAATGATAGGGAAATAAATGCAAACCACACAAATGGAATAGCCTCGGCCTTTGATTTTTATCACCCTCTAAGAAATTCCTCAACTGACGTTAGAACAGAACAACAAGATGATAAGAGCTAGAAATAACAATGTATTGTTTTTTTTCTGCGTATTACAATGTATTTTACAAATGATCAAACCTCCCTTTATATAGTAGGGGAGTCCTACTCTTGATAAAATTCAATATAAGGTAACCAATCTCATGATTTGCTAATTAATCGGCCTCCCCTTGATAAGTACCAAGAATTTTGCCGTGATCTCCAACCGATCCCAGATATTTCGGCCATCTGTTATTTGGCTCGACAAAATTCCCTCGATCTTGTTTGGTTCTGGAGTCACAAGCTCAATGATTTAACTTCGCACCTTGGTTCGATATAACCCGGGCTCGAGCTCTGACCTGTCATGTTTCAGCCTCGGCTGGTCATACAATGGACGAAGTCGGTGTCGACGGTGTACAGATAGTCCCCTCATTTTTCGGAGAGAAGATGATGAGAAACAATATGAACTTCCGAACCCCGCTTTAACAGATCATGACATAAGCGAAAAAAGGTTACTAAAATGTCCCGTTAGTCCAGTATCCAAGGCATTAAATGCGTGTCAGTTGTTGGTCTGCCACTATGAGTTTTGAACCATCATTAGCAAACTATAAATATCCCAACTTTTATTTATTCAAACTTTATGTTCAAAGCTTCTTTTACTCTTGTTTTCAAGAATCTCTTCACTCTCCAACTTTTGTACCCAGATTTCTTGAACCTTTAGCAAACCACTAAGCATAACTTCTTAATTTCCTCTTCTTCATCTCTGCTTTAAAATATTGTTCCACAAAAGGAGACCGCCTCTTCATCACGGCCTGTCGGGGATGGGACTGCGGCGGAACCACACCCTGAAGAGTTCGTTCCTGAAGGGTGCTCGATCGGTGCTGATTTCAAGGACAAAAAAACTTCCTCGGTATCGGGTCGATGCGAGCCGGTCTCAAGATATATATGTTCGATCACCGATGATCTCCTCTCCAAGGTCAAATAGGATTGCAACTGGGCCGATAAACACATGGTGGTGCCTTCACTGAGGAAGCAATTACTATCCACGTGGAGGATTTTTTAAGAGTTTATGCTTACCCCTTCACGTTAGGGCCCTTAGACTTGGTCATTATCATCTTCTGCAAGAGGTACGAGGTGACCCTCAGTGAAAGTCACCCCTCCTTCTAGAGGATAGTGATTCTTCTCCATTTTTTTAAACAAAATTGAGGGGTGTCCCTTCCCCCTCAATCATCTTATGTGCCTGTACAGTCCCCGAATCTATCAAGGGGGATTAATCAAATTTGATCGTCGGACCAGTAGAGCCCCATTCTCGATTATTGCTGAGGACCATAACTGAGGCTAGATGGGCCGATTCATTCAAGTAAAGACCTCAGACATGATCCCTGCCGAGGACATGCCATTTCTCGAGAAATGGAATATCAAACGTAAGTATTAACTTCGCCTCAGAGATTTTATTTATTGTTTCTCCCCTTCCCTCCCTTCTTATCGGTGCTATTATGGTGCAGTCGTGGCTTGGATGGCGGATGCAGTTCCTCGACTCAAGGAGTGGGTCGAGGACCTTGTGTCACAAAGACCATATTCTGAGCGCGCATGGCGCAAACTATCAAAGGGTCGGTGGGAGGCCCGTAATCATGGTAAGTTTTCTTTTCTGATTTAATAACGTTTTATTTTCTCCTTCCGCTGTTGAATTCTTATCGGTTATGTTTTCTTTTGTAGGTCACCCCAAAGATGTTGCTATGAGGCCTTCATCCGGTGATGAGGATATTCCTCTCGAGTCCCCTGCTCCAAGGAAGGGGTGATGAGAAGAAAAGGAAAAGGGCCCCCAGTTCTCCAAACTCGGAAAAGAAAAAACCAAAGAGGAGGCCGGTGTGTAAACCCAAGGGAAGAACCAATGCTCTACCCCCAAACTCAGCCCACCGACTAAGGGATGAGTCCAAAGAAGAAGACGAAGAAGAGAAATCCAAGCTGGTGGCCCGCATACGGGCAGGTGTCTTGATACAATAAGCCTCCGAACCAGTGGATGTTGAAACTGAACCATCTCAACTTGAGGAGGTCGATGGAAGAACTTTAGCTGAAGCTCCCAAACCAGAAGGGGTTGAGGCCACTCCACCTCAAGATAGGGAGGCTGATAATGAGATCGTGGTCGGTTTTTCCTGGACAACGGATAATATTCCGAAAGGCATACCCAGAGTAATAGGCCTCATCGATTCGCCTTTATTATTTTCTAAGTCTATGATTACCGATGCTCAGTCACTGAAAGAACGATCCACCGAAGGGCCACAAAGGTGGAAGACACCATTAATAACTTCTTTCAAGGTGTAGACTCTACCGCTACGGAGGATGTCACTGGGTTGGGTGATATACCGGTGCTGAAGAAGAGTCCATTAAGTGGACCTACTTCGAGCCCAAAATTAGTCAATCAGTTCCCAGCCCAGAGTTTGAATCATGACTGAAAGCGGTCAATTGTTATGTCCATCCTGGAAGATACCCAAGTTTTCTCTGCCCCCGTGGGAGTAGCTATTTATCTTCCGTGCTTGGTGACCGAGGAGGATCAGGCCAAGATGAACGAGGTGGAAGTGCCTTGTTTGTTCAATGATGCCCAACATGCATTAAATCGGGTAACCCTAGGTACCTTTTAATAATTTCTAGTGTGTACTTAGGTTATTTTTTAGATGTCTGTAACTCATTTTTCTATGTTTGTAGGCTTTGGTACTCCACCATTAAATGCTCCTCCGCTACCGGGAGGAGTTGACCCAATATGAGACCTAGGTCCGAGGATGAACTGAGAAAAGATATGCTTACAAACTTCTCAGTGAGCAAAGAAAAGGGGAGGTAAAGGCCTCCGGGCAGAGTTGGAGGTGGCTCGGAAAGAGCATGCCAACCTGGTTGAGCAGGTAAGATGAATTTTTGAAGTTAATGATGATGGATCGGACATGGTGACTAATGATCCGAACCCGCAGGTCCAACAAAAGGTCTACAAGATCAGGAAGCTCCGATAAGAGGTAGATGCGGTGAAGGCTGAGGACGAAGAATGGTAAACGAACATGGATCGCCTAGCCTCAGAAAAGGAGACCGCCTGAGCCTAATTGGCTTCGGCTGAAGTCTAGATCCGAGGTATAAAGGAGAAGTCCTTTCCAAGAAGATCGAGGAGCTCCGGTCCCAGCTAAATTCAGCCATCTCTGATCGAGAAAGTTTTGCCCCGGAGCTTGAAGCGGCCAAATCGGAAGCAAAAGTAGTTAAGTCTAATGCTGATGAGCTAGTGGCCATTTATAAGGCCAATGCCAAGGCGGCTCAGGTTCAAGCAAAAGACATCACCGAGCATGCTAGATTTTACTCTCGAAGGGAGGCCTTGGAGGAAATCCATGCTCGAGGTTTCAACCAATCGGCTGAGATCAAGAATGCCAAGGAGCTCAAAGCTGAGGCTAAAAGGTTGGCTTATCCCGAGGATGACAATGACTCTGAGGGCTTAAGTGAGTCAGAAGGCGAGGAAGATCCCGAGGCTGATGCTGCCTCCGATGAGGACCAGGCCACTTAAGCCTTTAGATGTTTTTTTTTTGCTTTTTATGCATATTTTTGGGGTCGTTTTGGCCGTTGTAAATTTCTGCATTGGGGCCATTCTGCTTTTTGTAAAAAGATTATTGGATAATATATGTATAAGGATTTCTTTCCCTACTGGCTTTCAAATTTTTCCTTTGCTTTATTACTTGTATTCACAAAGGCTGGAATGCCTTAGCATAAAATAACTTAGGTTATGTTCGAGAGTTCAGACAAACCTTGCCTTTACATTACTCTGATTTTTGGCATCTTGCGGGTTCGGTGTTACCGAAAACCTTCTCCCAAAGTAAGTAATTCTGATTATAGCTTTCCTAGGGTAGACACTAGAACCGGTTTTGAAAAGATTTTCTTTTTGAAGGCGTATCTTTTGTTACGGGTCTCGGACATCTCCGAGCCGTATTAATACGGTCGTAGCCTTTTAGTTCGAGAGTCGCCCATTAGACTTATTTTCCCGAGTTATCTGGGCTTGTCCAAGATAACAATCTCCGAGCAGATATGGTCATGACATTTAAAATTTAGGGGTTGCCTGATAGGTCTTATGACCTCGAGATCTAGTGGCTTTGACCGCCCGAGTTTATTTTTGGACGACATTCCCCGAGTGAGGGAGTGATCATTCGAAATCCAATTATAAGAGGCCCTTTATCTTGTTACCTTTAGGTGATCGGAAGTATGAAATTATTTAAGGGATGTAAAAAAGAAAATTTTAAAACATAAGATGATTGCAAGGAAGAGACTTCTCTTTATTCTTGTGTAAGATAGTAACATATGTATACATGCTTTGTCTTGGGGTTTGATCAACCTATGTGGGCACGGTTTGTTTGACCATTTGTCCTTACAATACATCCTACCGATCAATACCCTTCAGCTATGAAGTTGCTTTCCTTGCTAACGTCGGCATCCAAGGGTGATGTCCCTCAGTATTCGAGGTTGATTGTAGAGAAAACTCAAATAAGCTTAATGCCTGCTTTAACATCGATTCGTGATCGGTCCCCTTGACTATAAGTTAGCACGATCCACTGTTGCCTGGTTAAAAACCTTATCAAAAAACCCATTTGGAACAAAACGGTTTAAGGGCAAAAGAGTGCAACGCGTGCTTTCCGACCTCAAGAATTTGTGCTGCTCCTTGTCGATCACCTACAAGTGTTAGTCCGAAAAATAAAAGAAAATGAATGGGGTCGTACCTTAGCAGTAATATCATTTTAGCTGAGTTACATTCTGATTGTTCGCTAGTTGTTCCCGTCCATCATTTTGAGCTTATAAGATCCTTTCCCGATGACCTCGAGAATTTGGTACGGTCCTTCCCAGTTCGGACCCAACTTTCCTTTGTTTGGATTTCGGATTTTTAGTGTGACCTTCCTTAGTACTAAATCCCCAATATTGAAATATCGAAGGTTGGTCCTTCAATTATAATATCTCTTGATCTGTTGCTTTTGAGCAGCCAATCGAACAAGGCCTGCTTCACGCCTTTCATCCAATAGCTCCAGGCTCGTATTCATCGCCTCGTCATTTGATTCCATTGTTGCATATCGGAATCTAATACTTGTCTCCACGAATTCGACCGATATTATAACTTCGGCGCCATAAACTAATGAGAATGGAGTAGCCCTGATACTGGACTTCGAGGTCGTGCAATATGCCTAAAGGACTTCAGGCAGGTCTCCTTCCATTTTCTTTTGGCATCAGTTAATCTTTTCTTAAGGTTTTGGATTATGGTTTCTTTGGTCGATTCGACTTGTCCGTTCCCACTAGGGTGATAAGGTGTCGATAAGATATTTTTGATCTTATGATATTCGAGAAACTTGGTCAGTTTGCTGCCCATAAATTGTTTCTCGTTGTCACATACAATTTTGGATGGCATCCCGAACCGACATATGATGTGGTCCCAAATAAAGTCGATCAGTTCCTTCTCCTTGACCTTCTCGTATGCATGTGCTTCAACCTACTTAGAAAAATAGTCAGTCAAAAATAAGATAAATTTAGCCTTAACCGGTGCCCATAAAAGAGGGCCGACGATGTTCATTTCCCACTTCATGAATGGCCATAGTGACAAGACCGAATACAACAATTCCTTTTTTGGTGAATCATCGGAGCATATCTTTGGCACTTGTTACATTTTCATACGAACTCCTTCGCATCTTTTTCCATGTCGATCCAATAATAGCTAGCTCTGATCACCTTTTGAACCAATGATTCGGTGCCTAAATGATTTACGCAGGTGCCCTAGTGCACTTCCCTCAGACATACTCGGTATCTCACGGTCCTAGACATATTGCTAGCGGCCCATCGAAGATTCTTATGAACAAGCCGAATCGGGTTTCCTTTGTGCGCAGGATCCTCGATTCTTTTGGATCTGAGGGAAGTTTCCCCACCTTCAACTACTCTACATATTTATTTTTCCAATCCCAGGTTAAGCATGTGGAGTTTATTTCGGCGTGACCTTCTTCTACTATTGACCTTATGAGTTGTACAACTGACCCCGAATTGAGCTCGTTATCTTCGACTAATGACCCTAAGTTTGCAAGGGCATCAACCTCACTATTTTGACCTCGAGGTACGTGCTACAAAGTCCACTCTTTGAACCGATGTAATGTTACTTGTAACTTCTTTAGGTACCTTTGCATTCGCTCTTCTCTGACTTCAAACGTTCCATTAACTTGGTTCACCACAAGGAGGGAGTCACACTTAGTTTCGATCACCTATTCCCCCAAGCTTTTGGGTAGTTCAAGACCTTCAATCATGGCCTCATATTCAGCCTCGTTGTTAGTCAATTTCACAGTTCTAATGGATTGTCTAACTATATTACCTGTGGGTGGCTTCAGTACGATGCCAAGTCCAAACCCCTTTATATTTGAGGCACCATCCGTAAAGAGGGTCCAGATTCCTAAAGATGTCCCCGAGTGTACCAACAACTCTCTTTCAACTTCGGGTATTAGAGTTGGCATAAAGTCAACCACGAAATCTGCCAAAATTTGAAACTTAATGGTTGTTCGGGGATGATATTCGATATCGTACCCGCTGATTTCAATAGGCCATTTGGCCAATTGCCTCGAGAGTTTGGGTTTATACATTATATTTCATAATGGGTAAGTTGCCACAACACATATAGGATGGCACTGAAAATATGGTTTCACTTTCCTAGTGGCACTTAGTAAAGCGACTGCCAATTTTCTAGATGAGGATATCTAGTTTTGGACTCACCTAAGGTCCTGTTAACATAATGAATTAGAAATTGCATACCTTGTTCTTCTAGAACTAGGACTCCACTTACCGTTATTTCCAATACTGCCAAATACAAGTATGGTCGTTCGTCTACCCTCGGTGTGTGAAAAATTGGCGGGCTCGATAGATATCGCTAAAGTTCTTCCAAGGCCCGTTAACATTCTGGGTCCATGTGAAGTTGTTGTTCTTCTTCAGTAATGATAAAAATTGATGGCTCTTATCGAAGGACCTCAAGATTAATCGCCCCAGGGCGGCAATGCGCCCGGTTAGCCTTTGTACGACCTTCACATTGTCACTACTGTGATATCCTTGATAGCTTTGATCTTGTTGGGGTTGATCTCGATTCCTCGGTTAGACACCATGAACCCGAGAAATTTGCCTGATCCGACTCTGCACACACATTTTTTTTGGATTCAGCTTCAAGTTGTACTTCTTCAATATACTGAAGGTTTCCTGCAAATTCTTTAAATGGTCCTCTATTCGCAGGGGCTTAACCAACATATTGTCAATGTAAACTTCCATGGATTTCCCTATTTGTTCTTCTAACATTCGATTTACTAGGCGTTGGTAAGTGCCGCCGGCTTTTTTAATCCAAATGGCATTACGTCATAGCAGTATGTGCCATACTTAGTGATGAAGAAGGTCTTTTCTTGATCATCCGGGTTCATCCATATTTGGTTTTACCCAGAGTAAGCATCGAGAAAACTGGGGATCTCATGGTCGAAAGTGGCATCGATCATGCGATCGATGTTAGGCAAAGGGAAAGAGTCTTTGGGGCATGCCTTATTTAATCTTTATATTCCACACACATTCTCAGTTTGTTCTCTTTTTTAGGGACTACTACGTTTGCTAACCATTCCGGGTATTTAACCTCCTGGATGGACCTTACTTTAAGGAGTTTAGTTACCTCGTCCTTGATGAAAGCATGCTTGAGCTCGAACTAGGGTCTCCTTTTCTGCTTGACCGGATGGAATTTCGGGTCCAGACTTAGCTTGTGAGTAGTGATCTCTGGTGGGATCCATGTCATGTCTAGATGGACCAAGCAAAACAATTCATGTTGTCTATAAGAAATTGAATGAGTTTTTTCCTGAGCACGGGAGTTAACCTCGTGCCTAGGTATACCTTTCGATCGGGTAGATGTTCGATCAGTATGACCTGCTCCAGCTCTTCAACCGTTGATTTGGTAGAATCGGAATTATCAGGGGCTATAAAGGATCAAGTAACCCCATAATCATAATCATCGTCGGTCCCCTACTTGTCCGATTGGGTTGAGGTCGGCATCGGTGATTGCTATTTTTCTTCCTGTCTTGCTTTCAAACCTGGCTCCTTTGTTGATGAGAGTTTTGATATCAGACTTACTTCATCAATGACAAACATCTCCTTTGCGGTGGGTTGCTCCTCGTAGATCATTTTAATCCCCTCTAGTGTTGGAAGTTTTAATACATGGTGAAGGGTCAAGGGCACAACCCTCATGTTGTGGATCCATGATGTCTCAAACAGAGTGTTGTACCTCATGTACCCTTCGATCATATAAAACTTGGTCTCCTGGGTGGTTTCGACTATCTTTATCAATAACATTATTTCTCCCTTAATAGTTTCGCAAGCCATGTTGAATCCATTTAGCACTCAGGCTGCAAGCATGATTTGGTTCTGTACACCGAGTTTCTCTACGACCCTCGATCGAATGATGTTGGCCGAGCTACCTAGATCAACTAACACAGGTTTAACTCGATTTTTGTTCATGAGTTCAGATATTACCAGTGCATCATTATGGGGTTGCATAATTCCTTCTGCATCCTCGTTATTGAAAGATAAAGTTCCTTCTGATATGTAACCTCGAGTCCGTTTTTCCCTTGTGATTGATACTCTGGTGCTCTTTAACATCGAACTTTGACGAACATCCACCCCTCCGATGATCATCGGAAACTGGTCTTCTATTTATGGTGTAAGGCTCAGCAACGGCTCCCTTTGGAAGGAATCGACCGTCAACGTCTTCGGTTCCCTCCACCAGCCACCTTCGGTCAACTCAAACAACAGGCCAGGAAGGACATTGTTGAAGGCTCACTAAGTGCTTCTAGTTTATGACGTATTTAGATTCTTCTTGCTCGTTTTTTCTATTGGAATCCCTGTTTCTAAAATGATTCTTGGCTCGGTGGCTCAAAAATTCCCAAAGGTGCCCGTTGTTGAATAATCGGGCTACTTCTTCTCTCAATAGTCAACAATCCTCCATTTTGTGGCCTTGAGTGCCATGATATTTGCATATTTGATTGGGATATCTTTGGATTGGATCGGTTTGTAAAGGTTGAGGCCATTTTTATCTTTGATGCGTCTGATAGCCGATACGATGGTAGTTGCATCAACATTAAAGTTGTATTCTTATAATCGTGGTGCTTCTTTAGGTCTGATAGGCCTGTCAAAGCCGTTCTTGCTCATGAGCCGTTGAGAGCTCTGGCCTCGATCACTTCTTTCATTTTGTATAGAATTTTGCCCAGACCCGCTGCTCCTACGATCTCCGTTATATGGCTGGTATCGATCTCTATTCAACCTCGGTTATCGCTCAACATCCCTCTTGATTCTATTGAGGGGTCTAATAGGATAAACGGACTCGAAAGGAGCCCCAAGTTGATCGTCTTATACCATGATCTTCGATTGATATCGATTATGCACATCGTCCCAAGTAATAGTCGGGCATTCTATCAGATTCTGCTTCAACTGCTACGAAGCCACCGAGCTTCGAACATTGAGTCCTTGGGTAAAAGCTTGAACAGCCCAATCATCAGCAACCGGTGACAGGTCCATCCATTCCAATTGGAATCAAGACACGAATTATCTGAGCATTTCGTTGTCCTTCTGCCTTACCTTGAAAAGGTTCGACTTCCAGGTTTCAACCTTGATGGCCCCGGCGTGTGCCTTTACGAAAGAATCTGCAAGCACATCAAATGAGTCAATAGAATTAGGTGGTAAATTGTGGTACCATATCATAGCTCCCTTTGACAGGGTCTCTCCGAATTTCTTTAGCAAGATAGATTAAATCTCATAATCCTCTCGATCATTCCCTTTGATATCATATGTGTAAGAGGTGACATGCTTGTTTGGATTGGTTATTCCATTGTCTTTAGGAATCTCTGGCATGCAGAATTTCTTGGGGATCGGCTTGGAAGCCGCGCTCATGGTGGAAGGTTTTTGCACAAACTTTTTGGAGTCCAGACCCTTCAATATCAGTGGTGCCCCTGGGATTTGATCAACCCTGAATTGTAAGTTTCTACCTTCTTGTCGTTTGCCTCGATCTTCTTTTCCCCTGACTCAATTTGTTTTATCAGTTCTTCGAGCATCTTCATGATTGCAGGATTGGTCTCCGATTCACTCTTGTTCATTTCCTTGAAACTAATTCGACCCTGCGGACAACTTCCTGGGACGGCTCGAGCTCGACCCTACTCAGTGGGTGATTTTGGTTTTGGAGCTGGGCTATCACTGTCTGTTGAGCCTGCAACATTTCAAAGATAACCCGTAGGTTGATCCTGCCATCTTCGCGGCCATGTGAGCTTTGAGCGACTGATTGAACATTCCCATGGACGCTGCCCTCGGGATCAACGGCCAAATTTGTGTTGATGGCTACATGTGAGCTAACGTCGATTGGATCTACAGCCGGAACTCCATCTAGGCCAACCAGGGGTACGTTGTTCCCTAGTGCTATGTTATCATTTCCGCTGTGGTGGCCGAAATCAGTGTCAGCGTGTATGGGTACTGACTGAGAGTTCGATATATTGTTACTGGAATCAAAGATACTCCAAAGAACAAGTGTAAAATAGTGTGTGTGTTATGAAATTTCCTACTAGGTAATCACTATTATCCTTAGCCTCATGGTGGGCACCAAACTTTTTACCCTCAAAATCGGATAACAATTGAATTTATACGCGGTTTTAAGGATACGTGATATAACTTGATACAAACTAAGAAAACAGATTAATATTGAAATTATTAGGAAATTAAATGCAAATTACACAAATTAAACAGCCTCGACCTTTGAGTTTGATCACCCTCGAGCCAAAAAATTCCTCAACTGACGTTAGAACCAAACAACAAGATGATAAAAGGTAGAAATAACAGTGTATTGCTTTTAGCTACGTATTACAATGTGTTTTACAAATGATCAAACCTCCCTTTATATAGTAGGGAAGTCCTATTCTTGATACAATTCTAGATAAGGTAACCAATCTCATGATTGCTAATTAATCGGCCTCCCCTTGATATGTGCCGAGAATTTCGCCATGATCTCCCACTGATCTCGGATATTTCGGCCTTCCGTTATTTGGCTCGACAAAGTTCCCTCGATCGTGTTTGGTCCTGGAGTCACGAGCTCAACGCTTTAACTTCGCGCCTTGGTTCGATATAACCCGAACTATAGCTTTGACCTGTCACATTCCAGCCTCGGCTGGTCATACAATGAACGAACCCGGTTTCAACCGTGTACATGTATATAATTTATATGTCTTCTCGATTAATACGTTTAATGCCGATGTACTTCGGACCATGTGTTGGAGCTAGATTTAGGCTCATTATTTACTATGGGAACTGGTAAGTTAGTTAAGTTGGTAAAGAATGCCGTAAGTTGTGACTTTTCTGAACACTAAAATCGACACTACCCTTACGTGAATTTGAAATTAAGAACATTCCAGTTCTTTTCTTTACCTAAGAACGTGTGGAATAATCTACCCTATTAATGGATGAATTCATATTTTAGTTAAACTGAATTTGTCCAGGATACATGAATAAAAAACTTAATTTGCACTAGATGTATGAAAAAAATTCTCCGAAGTATTATCAAACAAAAATAATCTTGGAAGAAAATTTAAGATTAGTTTGAGAATTATCTAATTTATTTCAGAAGAAAGCAAAATAAAAGCGTAATTGGGAATTGATGATTTGATTGATTTATGATAGAGTATGTCCGATTCCATATAATTGTTTACTCGAAAAACGGTAGAGTTGAATTTATACGTGGTTTGTAGACAAGTGAACTAACTTAATCCTGAAAATGATGAAATAAGTAAAGAATTATGCAATACTTAGCCTTAAAATGTAGATGAAACAGCAGAGATGACAATTTCGGGAGCAAGATCTCCGGGCACAGCAATGATGAAATCAAAAAGCGAAAAAGTAAAATTGTACTAAGCTTTGTATAGAATGAAGTGTAAGCTTGAAAATTCATTTCCTTTACAATGATAACCGAGCTCACTATTTATAGTTGTGTCTAGAGGAAGGTCCTAGGATTGTGCCCTTTTTTAATGTCAATTATGAGGGTCATTGATCAAGATGTAACGGTGGACATAAATGCCAAATTCCTTGTAACAGGTCGTTGATGTTAATGTCACAGAATATTCCTTATTAAATACTACTAGCGTAGGGCATTTAACACACATTTATGAACGTTGTCCCTTTCGATGACAAGTGGAATAGTTGTGTTCGGTCTTTGGCCATCCCCGTCTTGAGTTCCACGTGTCCTTCTTTTAGATGACCACGTGTCATATCATATTTTACCCTATATAGATAGTCCCCCTACTTTCCGATGACATAACTTTGTGTTACCGGGAAGTTGATAGAAACACTTTTTTGGTGGGAATTTCTATAACTCCTTCTAAAGACTTCTAACAGTTGATTAGACGCACATCTCTCCGCATTTAATGCCCCGACACGCGTCATCTCATGATTCAGCATAGCTTTTGCTGATTAACGAGATAACCATAGCCATGAATTTAGCCGCCAAAGTTTTACTTATACGCATCTTCCTTTTTCCCTTGCACTTCAGAATTTTCCAAGCTTCTAATTTGCACATTTGTTCTTCATCTTTTTTCTAACTCTCTTCAAAAAAACCTTCTCCCCCTTCCATATAATGGCCCTTTCTTCAAAGTGTGCCAGTTCTTCAAGGAACAAGAACAAAGCTGAAGACCCTTCCCTTCCAACGATGGGTTCCATCACCCCTAGAAGTCTTAATACTACAAAAGACTTCGAAGAAAAATTCCCTACTACTAACCCTCGTTCATGGGCTATCATTAGGTACCCTTCTTCCAATTGTCCTTCCAGTATTCCTACTGTGAAGGAAGACTGCCACTACTATGAGTTGGATATTATTGCTCCTGAACTATTGGATCGAGTGAGCCCTCCCAAGGAGGGTTTTACATATTTTTACACGTATCTTTTTACTTTGGGTGCATTTTTTTAGTAAGAGATGGATTCTGTGATTGCGGAGTTTTGCCTCCGCTACCAAGTGTGTTTGGCACAAGTAAGTCCTTCTGTGTGGAGGACGGTCGCTTACCTTCGGCGTTTGTGCTAGGATATTGGAGAAGAGCTAGCCTTAGCGCGTATGATGAATCTCTATTCTCCCAAGATTTTCCGTGGGGGAATGATAAACCTCTGCAAACGTAGCCACCATGCTCTGTTGACTAGCATGGGTGATGATAACGATCGTGGGTAGATGGAATGGTTCGTTGAAGTTGCCACCAATAATATTACTCTGACAACGGCATCTTCCTTTCCAGCCGCTTGGAACCGCACTCGTAAGATCTTCATTTAATATTTCCTTTTACTAAATATTCCTCTATGGTTGCATTGATTCTTCATCCTTTGTATGTTTCAGCAACTCAATGGATCCCACCGTTGGTGGAAGGTTTGGACCAGTGGGTTCAGAAGATCCTGGATGTTACGATGCCCGAAACTCATTTGTGGAAAGAACTTGCCTTTACATATGGGTAGAAGGCCAAAAATCATGGTAACCTAAACTTTCCTTGCTTCAATTTTTTATGTGAAGAACTTGGTTGAACCTTTCTGACTTGTTCACGAAATTAGGTCTACATGTAGGCTCTGTTGCTATTCCCAAGGAGGACGTATTGGCTGATCCTACTAATGTGGCGAGGCTGCTTCAGGAAGCGCTTACTCGAACAGGTGTCTCCGAGCCTGTTTCGGGCATAGATGTTTGACCACAGAGTCCTCGACCAAGAACAAGAAACCAAAAAGATGACGTTCTTTTGTGGCCGGGGAAAATAATAAGATGGCAAAGATTATTGCTGTAAGGCCCCTTAAAATTTCACCTAAAATCCGGAATTTCGTTTCAGGCCCAGTCAGGGCAACAGGGGACCCCACCAGCAGGATCGGTCAGGAGGGAGATCCCAGTAGCAGCAGAGACCCCATGCCCAGGTATGGGAAGATGCACTTGGGGATTTGCTGCATGGACCTACCCATATGCTACGGGTGCGAATTGAGGGGCCATATTCAGAGAGAGTATCGTTCATACCGCCAGGGTACGGGCAGGGGCATAGCGCTGCCATCTAGTCTTGCAGCTGCTACGTCCTCAACACCTTCTTCAGCTCGAGGCACTCCAGCACCCGCAGGGCGTGGTACAGCTAAGGGTGGTGCACAAAGTTCGAGAGGACCCAGCCGTTTATATGCTATGAGTGGTCTCCAGAGTGCAGAGGCTTCTCCAGATGTTGTCACAGGTATATTGACTTTTCAATCTCATGATGTGTATGCTCTTATTGATCCCAGTTCCACTTTGTCCTATGTCACCCCTTATGTTGCTATGGAATTCGAGATAGAACTGGAACAACTTCATGAGCCGTTCTCTGTATCTACTCCAGTTAGCGAGTCTATTGTGGCCACGCAGGTTTATAGGGATTGTGTTGTCACTGAGTGTGGTCGGGATGCCATAGCTGATCTCACGGACCACAAGAGGCTTCAATATATTTTCAAATGGAAGGAGTTAAATCTGAGGCAGAGAAGATGGCTTGAATTACTCAAGGGCTACGACATTGGTATTCTATATCACCCGGGAAAAGCCAATGTTGTGGCGGATACTCTAAGCCGAAAATCTGTGGGTAGCTTGGCTCACTTCGAGACATGTCAAAGGTCGTTGGCCAGGGAGGTTCATCGACTGGCTAGCTTGGGAGTTCGTCTTGCGGACTCTAGTGAAGGCGGGGTGATTGTACAAAATATAGCTGAAACATTGCTTGTGGCGGAGGTCAAGGAGAAACAATACAACGATCCATCATTGGTGCAGTTGAAGGAGGGGATCCATAAACATAAAACCACAGCTTTTTCTCTTGGCATGGCTGATAGTACACTACGGTGCCAAGGTCGACTATGTGTTCCAAATGTAGATGGTCTTCGGGAAAGAATCATGGCTGAACCTCACACTTCTAGGTATTCCGTGCACCCAGGTTCTACAAAGATGTATCACGATCTCAAGGAAGTCTATTGGTGGAATGACAAGAAGAGGAATGTAGCGGACTTTATGGCAAAATGCCCCAACTGTCAGCAGGTGAAGGCCGAACACCAAAGGCCCGGTGGATTGGTACAGAACATAGAACTTCCAATGTGGAAGTGGAAAATGATTAATATGGACTTTGTGGTAGGACTACCGCGCACTCCACACAATTTTAATTCAATTTGGGTGATTGTGGACCAATTCACGAAATCAGCACACTTTTTACCAATTAAATCTACCGACACAACGCAACTGTATGCCTAGTTGTATATCAAGGAAATAGTTAGGTTGCTTGGCGCTCCAGTTTCTATCATTTCGGATCGAGGAGCACAGTTCACAGTCAACTTTTGGATGAAATTTCAGCAAGGTTTAGGTACTCAAGTGTCTTAGTACAGCCTTCTATCCACAAACCGACGGGCAGGCAGAGCGGACCATTAAGAGCTTGAGGATATGTTGCGTGTTTGTGTTCTTGACTTCAAGGGTAACTGGGATGATCATTTCCCACTCATAGAATTTGCTTACAACAACATCTATCATGCTAGTATTCATATGGAACCATTTGAGGCGTTATATGATAGGAGGTGTAGATCTCCCATTGGGTGGTTCGAGATTGGGAAAGCTAAGTTGATAGGACCGGACCTCGTGCATCAAGCTATGGAAAAGGTTAAGACCATTAAGGAGCAGTTGAAAACTGCTCAAAGTCGTCAAAAGTCCTATTCGGATGTTCGTTGCAGAGATATGGAGTTCAAAGAAGATGATTGGGTATTCTTAAAGGCTTCCCCCATGAAAGGCATAATGCGGTTTGGAAAGAAAGGAAATTGAGTCCGAGGTTCATCGGGCCGTACAGAATCATTCAAAGGATCGGTCAGGTGGCATACAAGCTTGAGCTACCACCTGAGATATCATTAGTACACTCGGTATTCCATGTGTCCATGTTGAAGAAGGTAGTTGGAGATGAGTCGGATATTGTGCCAGTTGAGACTATAGAGGTTAATAAAGAACTGTCATATGAAGAAATTGTAGTTGCCATTCTTGATAGGCAAGTCCGAAAGTTGAGGAATAAAGGAATTGCCTTCGTGAAGGTGTTATGGAGAAACCAGTAGGTTGAAGAAGCTACTTAGGAGGCCGGGGAAGAAATGAAAAAGAAGTACCCTCATTTGTTTGAATAGCTATGTAATAGTTTCTATGAAGTTACTTCCTATGAATTTTGTATCGATTGTCCAGTTAATGTAAAGGTGTTCCTTTTGATTCATTGTTGCTTATGAGGCCACAGTTATTGTTGTTTTGGTGTCATGCTACATCATCGGATTATGAATATGATGTTAGGATGTGTTTTTGAGGTTCTCTGATAGGTGGATAGACCCAGTTACAAAGGAAACTTTGGCGAATTTTTCGAAAATTTTGGGAGCCAGTCAAAATTTGGGACTGCTGGTGTGTAGTGTGGCGGTTGGGTTTCATCAAATGCTAATAGTGAACTTTGATCCTCATTCGAGGACGAATGATCTTAAGTGGAGGACGATGTAGGGCCCCGTCAAATTTTACCTAAAACCCGGGATTTCGTGGACCCGAGTTAGGCTTATGTGTTAAAAATTGGGCTGAGCAGTGTGTTGCTGAGCTGAAGAAATTTTTCAAAAGTGCAGGGCATTTTGTGGGGCCAATTATGCGACTGCAGAACTGATCTGCGAACCGTAGATCTGCCGCAGAGTGAAGCAGAAATCTGAGCTAAATTTTGCACCAATATGTGATCGATTATGCGATCGCATAATCATTTTGCGGGCCGCATAACCCATCATAATCCCCACATAAAAATTCCTGGAGGGATATTGTGCGGTGCATTTTGAGACCGCAGAACAGGTCTGCGGACCGCATACTGATCCCAGACCGAAGCAAACAATGCCAGTTCCTGAGGGCCATTGTGTAGCCCATTTTGCGAACCGCAGAAGCTTTATGCAGTCGCATATGCAACCGTAGAACCTGTTCTGGAGCTTCATTTTGGGGTTTTATAACCCGACCCTACTTCGATAAAATAGATAAAAGGGGTCATTTTGAGCAAAAAACTGATACTTTAGAGTGAGAGAGAGAGCGCTAGAGTGAGAAAGTTATCTTCATCAAACTACTCTTCAATTCATGCTCAAATCATTGAAGATTAACAAGGAAAATTCACTAAGTCTTCATCCAAAATGTAAGAATCTATACCCTAGCCCTTAATTTCAAAAATTTATTAAGAATGAGTAATTAGCTAGACAGTTCTTGGGTAGGGGGGTTGATTATCTTGCATGCATGTGTGATAAAAAAGTGTAGGAAGATTGTGATCTAAAAATGTGATGAATGGGTTGTGGGATGATGAAGTCTTCCATAAAAAGGACCTTGAAACCTTAATGCACACTTGGTGGTTGATAAAATGCCCAAATGAACTAGAACCATGATCGTTTCCTAATTTTTGGTTCAATTTGGTATATTGCTAAAATAGATTGAAGTTGCTAAGTGTTCCGGAATATTGTAGAATTTAAAGAAGCTCAATTGAGGTATGTATGGCTAAAACCTCCTCTTCTTAGAATTGAATCCCATGGTGCTCACTCGATCGGTGTAAGTCCCAAATTGATCGTTATAGAAATTGCTATTCCAAATGTGATTGCGTTGAAAAATATATATGCAATATGTATTCCAATGCTTTCATCATGTTATCTTATTATTTGAGGAGGCGTTCAAGACATGGAATATGTGCTAAAAAAATGCCGAGACTTCAAGTTAAATTCAAATATAGATTTTCATGCCAAATTGTGTGAAAGGTCTCTATGTGCCTTAGATTCTAAATTGCTCACATGTGTAAACAAAGTCTTGAATGGAAAACCTTGTTATTGTTGTTGATGATAAAATATTGGGATGTGGAAAAGAACTTGAATTATGAAATGCGGCCAAGAGCCAAGTATGAAATGAGATGATTGATGGAAAATGGTAAGTCTTGGGCAAGACGGCCTAGCCGATCGGGCCGTGATCGGACGCAATGCCGCACATATGGTGGTGACTGTGATGGAAATTGAAACTGGAAATTAAAATTGGAACTATGATTGTGGTGGATGTCTCAAATGAGGCAACCTAGTCGATCGGGTCATGATTGGACTCCATATAAAGGTACGATGGTATTGTGAGTGATGGTATATTGGTGCTAAAGATCTCTCAACCTAAAACATGAAAATTTACTCAAAAGCTTATGTGATTCTTAACTTGATGTTTTGGTATTATTTAAGGTTTCTATTGATTTCATGATTATTCCCTCGTGTATTATTGTTCATTCGATTAAGATGGTGTTTAGTTATACATAATAGTAATATTCGACGATATTAACATCCCTATTATCGGGGGCGCTGCATCTTTAAATGGATACAAGTGGTTCCATAGCAGACAGTGTTGATCAGCGATAGTGGTACATCCTCTTCCCAGCAGACTTGGTGAGCCCCACTTCATCCCGGGGTCATGTATTGTATCTTTTGTTCATATTACTATTATGTTTTGAGGTATAGTTGGAGCCTTATTTCCGGCACTATCATAACCCTCTTTTGTACCTTTTAGAGGCTCTGTAGACACAGTGTGAGTGGTACATAGGTATTAGTAAAGTCAAACAAATATATGTTATGCATTGATCACCTGTTCCATTTAAACCATAAGAAGGTGTGTATTTTGAGATTTAAAAAAAGTTATCTAATGAAAAAAAATAGTATTGTATACATGATCTCCCTACTGTTTAATTGATGAAAATATGTCTTCTCTTGATCGCGGGTGAGTTGGGTAAAAAGAATCTAAAAGGCTTGCTCAGCCGTCTTCACTCAGTTGAGCGCCGGTAGCGTTCCCCGAGGTTGGGGCGTGACAATTTTCCCCGAGTCATCTCCGAAAGTTGTGATCACTAGCCCTCCTCCTGGGCTAGTCATAAACACCGTGATGATCGACGATGATAGAGAAGCTAGTGATAATGGGACTTCTCTACACAAAAGGCGACGTTCATCATCAACAGAATGCTCAAGTTGTTGAGTTAGTTACACCAACTGAGGATGACGCCTCGAACATTTGGGGGAGTTTGATTTATTAGGAAATGCCAACTCCCATTTTGGGCCCCAATTGTTATTCCTGGTACCGCAGGCTAAGTACAGGGTCTCTACCGTCTTTGGTTGCTGAGCATTCAACAACCATCACTCCACTCGATATAGTTGTTTCACACCCTTTAACTCCATCAGCTTCATCTTCATCTTCACCAACACCAGCCACTGACATCACTTCCATCTTCTTCCACTCTTCCAACAGCAATTGTAGATCATCTCCACCGGCCGCATCCGACCATGAAGAAAATGTTCCTCTTCCCTAGTCCCCAGTTCAAGGGGTCTTTGGGAAAAATTATGATACCCCTTCTAAAGATCTACAAAGGAGGAGGAATGTTACTCCTTCGGTCTCTACAGGATGCAACTTACTATCCCGGCCGGTGGAGCTTGCTAATTATCTGAAACCTTTGGCTTTAGAGAAAGACTGGGAAAAGATTCAGGCACTCTCAGGGGAGTGTTTGTTGAATAACGTCATGCCAAATGCCGCAGCAGTACGCTCCTTTCTTCCTATGTCATTTCTTCTATTTTGCATGAACGTATTCTGAGTTTCACCTGTCTTGCTTTCCAGGCCAATTTTCTTGCTTCAAAGGGCCTTCAGAGCGGGATCAGCTTTTGGCAGAGCGGGAGCAAAGTGTCACTCTCTTCTCAAAATTGGAAGCCAAGACCACTGAGGCTGTTGCGTTGGAGGCTCGCTTGCAGCAAAGCGAGCAAGAGGTGCTAACCCTTAGCCAAGAAATTAGTCCGCTGAGGGTTAGATTTGACGAAGCCAAGGCCAAATGGGCTGAAGTCCATGACATCGTTCTCGCTGCAACCGAGCGTGAGGCTGCTACTTCTGAAAAAGGGACTAACTTTCAGGAAGCCTTGAACTCCAAAATCGAAGAGCTTGCTGCTGCGGGGCCGAAACATGCCCAGTTGGAAGAGAAGTACAGGAAAATTATCAAGCATAATAAGCTCTTTAGTTCAACTGTCCGCGACCTTGATGTTAGCCTCAAATCTGTTAGGTCCGCCCGGGAAAGCGTTTCTGCCGAGGTAACTCAACTCAAAGAAGAACTTAAGCACCGAACGACTTTCCTCATTATTGAAAAAACTTACACCATGTACAACATGAGGAGAAAAACCTTGGAAAAAGCCAAAGCAGGTATCATTGATTTTGATGCCAAAATTGCTAAGGCCCAAGAGCTTGAGTTGACCGCTAAAAATGGTTTCCCAGCATAGACTGATGCTCCTGGCCCATCTGGTTCCAGTTTTCGAGTTCTCGGGAACTGAAGAAGAATCATAAGGAGATGATGCTAAAGACCAAACTGCGGAAAATGTCGATCCATTAGTAGATCCAATTAATTCTTCCGGGGCCGCGGACACTTCTCTTCCTCACGGTTCTGGAGATACTACAATATAGCTTTTTTTTTCTTTTCCCAGTTCTTGTGACTGTGTCGTTTTGGCATATTTTTATAAATAAATGCATCTTTTTGCTCAAGTATTGTTTATGACTGACTATTTTTCTAAATAGGTCGAAGCTCAAGAGTTCGAGAAAGTTCTAGAAAAAGAAGTTTGATTTTATTTGGGACCACATAATATGCCGGTTCGGGATACCAGCCGAGATCATGTGTGATAACGGAAAGCCAAACTTGCGGGAAGAACCACACTAGCCCAATCTTGCCTAAATTCAATCCCAAATCATTATATCAAATATACCCTTCTACCAAAAAAACTTTGAAAAATATTGATAAAGTCCAAAGGGACTTTATATGGGGCACTACTACAGAAAAGAAAAAACTCAATCTAATCAAATGGTCTAACGTTTGCCAACAAAAGTCCAAAGGGGGCCTAGGCATTCGTAATGCTAGTGTAAAAAATATTCGCCTCTAAACACGTCTAGCGTAGAGACTTCTCACTAACGCAACAACCCCATGTGCAAAGGTTATTATCACCTCGTATGGCACTAGTACAGCCAAGAATACACATTCCTTTATTTGGAAAAGTATTCTAAAAGGATGAGAGATTTGCTCAAAAGGCATTACTTGGTCACCGCACTATCAAACTAACATGAATATCTGGCAAACAAATTGGATACCCAATAGAAAAAGCCTTAGGAGCTCCATTGAAGGCGCTTTCTCAGTTACTGATCATTTTTTTAAAATTAGGGATATCTATAGCGACGACAAATGGGATTTCACAAAATTCTCTATAGATGTTCCCAATGATATCAAAGAAAATATTTCTAAAGCCATAATTCATACGAACGGACCAATTTGTGACATTCCTATATGGTCCCTCACCACAAAGGGCTTTTTTACCACAAAATCCTGCTACGATCTAAATGAATCACCGTTAACACAACAATTGGAGTTCAAATGACTTTGGAAATCAAATTGTCTTTTTAATAAGATTAAGTTCTTCTTATGACAATGCCTCCACAACAGACTACCATGTAAAGCGTATTTAGCCCATATACGTATTAACATAGATCACATGTGCCCCATTTGTAAAATAAACTAAGAGTCCATCAACCACATTTTTTTCAATTGTAAAATCACTAAAAACGTTTGGGAGAGCTTGGGTTGGTCAGAATTTTATAAACCAACGGGCAGTCACTAGCTTTTACAAATAAAAAATTTTGACTACATCCTAAGATGACAACATTAATTAGAAATCCTTTTTCCCTTTTGCCCTTTGGAATATTTGATTGAATAGAAAAACAATAACCAAAACAATACTGACATCCCTATCAACATCGATCATATGAAGCAAAGAGCAATAGAATTCAAGCTCTAATTGGAAGTAGTCACAGCCCTATAAAGAAAATGACTATCAATATAAAATGGCACAAACCTCCGAAAGGCTGGTACAAATTAAATATACTTGCGAGCTACAAGAATAGCAATAAAAAAAGTGTCCTGGGATGTGAATTCAAAAACACAAAAGGAAACTCGGTGTCTACTCATACAAACGGTTCACTCTAGGCAGAAATCAAAGCTCTCCTTGAGGGATAAGAATGGAGAATGTTCCCACTGGAGATTGAAATAGATTCCTCTGAGTCTGAGGTAATCCAGTCTATATAACAAGGCAATAGACTATACAACAATATTGTTAACGAATGCAAGTTGTTAACGCACCAGGAGAAGGAAGTGATCCTCCGACATATCTTCCGGCAAGGGAATAAAGTGGCACACCATCTAGCAAAGGAGGCTAATGCACAAACAAGGGTGAAGAAGTATTATGTACAACCTCCATCTTCGGTTGAATCTTTTGTAACGAAGGACTAAAGGGAACAATGTGTTTTTGTTAAGTAATTAGCAAATGATGCTTGTAATGTACTAGCATACCTCGGTAACCAATGTGTCCTAAGCAATATGGGCTATGACTGTAATGTCTTAAACACTATTAATATAAATATTCTTGTTTGCTCAAACAAAGGATGACAGTTAAGCTACCAAACGCGGTAAAGCTAAATAAAAATTATAACGTGGAAAGTAAAATAAGCATGAAATCAAAGCAGAGTTCCACGGTTCAAGTGTTTGACACTTTGACTTACTGAAATCAACCCAAGAAAATCACGCCCCTTCATTTCAACGCGTAGGCTCCACTTGAACAAACCCGAAAACTTGGACTTCGCTGTCCCGTCCCGTTTTACACGCTTACCCAAAATTCAAATATACTTCCTAATCATCTTATGTCTATCATTATATTATTAAACCTTGTTAAGCCCACTAATTAACCTACATAATTGTACTTGATGTTGGCCAATTCTTTGATTAATATGGAAATAATTACTGGCACTTGATTGAGTGCTCCCTAACATATGCACCCTTTTCTTCACTTTATATAATCTCTATTCTTAAACTTCTCCGTACCTACAACAATAAGATCTCAAAAAGCATCATTAAAGATTGATCGGACTTCCTTGGAGAAAATTATCAAAGTGGTCCTTAATTAGGTGGTATAATGTATAGTTATTGGACTATTTTGGTCCTTGATTATATACTTTACTTTTCAAATATTTGGCGAAATTTAACTGAAAAGACTGACATATTTTTATATTTAAAATAATTTAATTATAAAATTCTCATTTTATCATAAATGACATGTTTTTATGGACAAAAAAAAAATTACCGCATTTTAATATCACTAGTTTTAAATGTCCTTTTCCTCCTTTCTTAAATTTCATTTCAATCAAATTACGCTACATGAGTTAGGCACAAAGGGAGTAACATTCAGGTCACATCTGCACATTTTAATAATCTTAGGACAAATACATACACAATCCATTAAAATTAGCCCAATATTTTATTTTAACACTCTAACTAACTCTTCTTCCATTTTGGCCCTCTAACTCTATTTTTTTGTTTCACTTTAACATAAAAGCTCACTAGATTTAGTGTGTGATTTGTCTCCTCTTTTAGGAGCGTGAGAGACCATTTTTCAGCCAAATTTCCATGGCCAAATACATACACAGCTCATTAAACTTGGCCAAATTTTTCATTTCGGCACTTTAACTCAGCCATGTTCCATTTTGGCCCTCCAACCCCATTTCTTTTATTCCACTTTGACACAAAAGCTAACTATTTTTCATACTCCCAAGTGGAGGCGGATCCAGAATATAAATCATATGGATTCAATTTTAATGTTTTTAACATTGAACCCATTATATTTTTAAAGTTATGGGTTTATATCTATTTTTACAATTTTAATAAATTTTTATATACAAATTTTTACTCTGTGTCGAAATTTATCGGTTCAGCTGAACCCGTAATTATTACTGAAAATATATATATAAAAATATTTTTTCCAGTGGGAGGGGGCAGAAAAAACGAAAAAAATAATAATTTAAAATTATAAAAACAATGCGGGTGGTGGGGGTAGCAGCTGGGATTTGTCTGCGCTGTATTTTTGCCTGGGATAAAAATTTTTGTGTCAAAGTAGAACAAAAGAACCCATTATATTTTTAAATATTATGTGTTCATATCTATTTTTTTTTTTTATATTTTTAATGAATTTTTACATATAAATTTTTACTCTACGTCAAAAGTTATGGATTCAGTTGAACCCGTAGTTATTACTGAAAATATTTTTCCCCGGGATGTGAGCAGAAAAAAGGAAAAAATAAAATAATTTGAAATTACAAAAAAAAAAGTTAAAAAAAAGAATTGGAAGGGGGGCAGTGGGATGGGGGTGGGGTAGCAGCTGTGTATTTGTACGCGCTATATTTTTATCCGGGGGGGAAATTTTTGTGTTAAAGTGGAACAAAAAAAATGGAGTTAGAGGGCCAAAATGAAACAAGAGTTAGTAAGAGTATCAAAATAAAATAATGGACCAAGTTTAATGGCCGTGTATGTATTTGGCGATAATCTTACAAGAAAATAAATAAATCAAGAGAAGTTTTTAAAAAAAAAAAAAAAAAGATAGTGTGCAATGTACTTAAAAAAACAGCGCATTATCTTAGGTAAAAGAAATCCACTTGTTTACTTAACAAACCCAATATAGTTGACCAAATCGACGTCACTACTTTCCACTTTGACTCTCCCTTTATAAGCACAAACACAGTCCACATAACTAGCTATATTATTCCCACAAGGCAGAAAATAGAAAGAGTAGCAAAAAATGATGAGAAATAGGAGAGAAGAATTATACGTTACCGTTCCGAGCCTTTTCCGATGTCCGATATCAATGGACGTAATGAAGTCTCCGGTAAGTCTCTGTACCGGCGTCACATACGATCGTAGCTCCATTCAAACTTGGCTTTCCCAAGGCCACAATACCTGTCCCGCAACCATGCAAATCCTTCCCTCCACCGATTTCACGCCTAACCTCACCCTCCGGCGACTCATCAACGTCTGGCTTCAGCATCAGCCAGCTAACTCATCCTTCGCCGCCACCACGCCGTCTTCCTCCTCCGCCGTCTCAAAGTCAGAAGTTCTCGAAATTGTCAAAAATCTCAACTGCGAGAATCAGTTGAGTTCGTTGGTGAAGATTACGGAGTTCGTGAAGTATTCCGATGAAAATCGGAGATTTTTTGTGAATTCGAGTGGTGCAATTGCGAATGTTGTTGGCGTTTTGGTGGATTCTGATGTGGTTGAGATTTGTGAATCTGTTTTTGCGGTTTTGGATTTGGTTGTATTAGAGAATGGAGTTAAAGAGGAGTTCAATAAGGAGGTTTTGCGGAGCGATCGAGATTTTCTTTCGAAGTTTCTACTGATTCTTCGAAAAGGAAAGCTGAGTTCTCGCATTCAAACGGCTCGAATTCTGGAATTCATCGCATTAGACGCCGATTCGCAGCGAAAAATCGTCGAGGATCAAGGTTTACTCTACGAACTGCACGTGTTCACCCGCACAGAGACCAACCGGTTCGCGGTCGAGGCCGGTTTATCAGCTCTAATCGCGATCTTAACCACCAGACCAGCGAGAAAAGAGCTAGTCCGTTTCGGAATCGTACAAACCCTCGGAAAAATCCTTAGCCGTTCGGATTCCGCTAGAGCGGTGGTGGAGAAGTCGCTGAAGCTGTTGGAAACGGTGGCGACATGTACGGAAGGGAGGGCGGCGATAGGGAAGGGCGAGGAGTGCTTGACGGCAGTAGTTACGAGGCTCATGAAGAGCTCGAGGGCGGCGACGGAGCATGGCGTGACGGTGCTGTGGAGCGTATGCTGCTTGGCGCGTGATACGGCGGCGCGTGAGGTTATAGGGAAGGTCAATGGGCTGACCAAGGTGTTGCTGGTGATGCAGAGTGATTGCTCCACCGGTGCACGGCAGATGTGTGGGGAATTGGTCAAAGCATTGCGAGTGGTGAATAATAATAATAGTAAGAATTATTCAAAGTCGTGTTTGGCGAGTTATGATACCAAGACTACTCACATCATGCCCTACTGAAAATATATTAAAAATTAAATGCCACTCCAAATTGTATTGACTGACCAAACCAAAAGAATCAAACACTAGCTTTCTTTATTAGTATTTGTTTTTAGAAATTGGATTAGGTAGATTCATGTTGTAAATTCAAAGGAATTTTGCTAATGATACAATGACATTAAATTGTTCAATACATCAAAAGCTCATGACTATTATTGTTACTGTTACTGGTTTTATTGTTGCTGTCGTTTTTTATATTGGTGGTGGTATTAGGTGTTTTATTTATTTACGGATGATTTGATGTGTTTATTATCTATAGACGTGTAAAAATTGATGAAAATTACTATTAAAAACAAAAAACTTATGGTCAAAGTCGTTTAATAGAACCATTACTCTGTGGAGTGCTAAAATTCGTCTCAACTGCTACATGTTGGACTATCCATAAAATCATCAAATTTCAAATAAAAATCTATACAACAAGAAATACTGTAGGATCATCTCCAGTGTGTAGATACATGGGCGTATCTAGCCCTTAATGTATGGGTTTACGTGAACCGCTCCTCTCCTAAATTATGTATAATAATATTTTTTCAAAATTACTTAAATACTAGGGAATTTTCCGCGCTTCTTTTACCAATAATCTATAATTAGTTTATATAAAAGAGGAAAATTTTCAACAATATGAATAAAAATTTAGCTACAATATTGATAAAATCCCCAATATAAATTTTTAGTAGAATTAGAGCTTTGATAAACTACGTTTTTTATCAAATTTTTAAGAAAACATTTCATATATTTTGTGCGTGGGGACGGTTAATAGAGAAAAAATCGAAAATAAGTTTTTATTTCTCTTTGCTTTTTTGTTTTTATTTTCCTTTAATTGATCTTCTTCTATTTTCTCTTTTCATTTCGTAAACCCTCTCATTTCTCAATCAATCTAAAAAGGCTCTATTATCGACTGCGACTGCCGCTCTATCCTCTATTTTTTCTATCTTTTTATTTTCTTTTTCTACCTCTTTTACTTCCTTTATTAATTACTTTTTTCCTCTTTCTCCCTAGTCCCTTCTCCTATGGTTACTCAAAAAAATATAAACTTTTTTTTGGGGTAATTAATCACTTTTTATATTAATCACCCGTAAATTGTACAAAACCATAGCATCACTTACATAGCTAGTTATCTCATTACAAGCTCTATCTGATATGTTCTACACTCCTCTATACACTCAAAGGAAAATATAGCTATGAACTAAACTTTGAAGACTAGCAGTAGCTCTAATATTACATGTGTATGCCATCTCACGAGCTATAATATTCCAATCACGTGTCCTTTTCTCAAAAATTCTCAGATTCCACTCAATCCAAATAACATGTGCTATTTCTGCATATACCAGTCGAAATATTTTTGCTCTTGAGGTCTTGCCTTTAGCATGCTTCACACTCCACACCAAATGCTGCTCCTAGTTCTGTGCCCTAGTATAATCATGTTGCATCCACTGCATAAACTTCATCCATAGGTTCCTAGTATACTCACACTTGACAAACAGATGATCTCTATCTTCCTCATGGTTGTGGCACAGAGTACATTTTGTATCCACTGTCAAACCCTACTTTGCCAATCTATCTGTGGTTGGGAGTCTTCCATGTAATAACATCCACATAGTATACTGTGCTTTTTGCCTCGCACAATTCTGAAACATTAGACATTTCCATTACACTCGAGTTTGTTGTCCCAGCAGTTGAAGATATATATGTCTAGTTACACTAGTGTCCTGTTTGTTCCTCTGTACTAGACTACAATCAGTTCTAGCATTGGAGATCTGTCTGATCATCCAGCAGGCTTGCTTGGGAGCTAGCATTTGCATGAATTAATGCCATTTGATATAGTAGGAGTGGATCCACAGTCTGTCCTGCTTAGCATCCACATCCCAGCACACTTTAGAGATAGTAGCTTTATTCCATAGATGGATGTTCACCATGTTTAGGCCTCCACAAGATTTAGGAGAACATATCTTTTTCCAAGATATCAATGCCTTCTTAGTTATGGTATTAGTTGCAGACCAGATATAGCTTTGACAATATGCATCAATAGTTTTCAGCACCTTAACAGGCAGAGGTAGCAGCTGGGCCTAGTATGCTTGTATTCAAAAAATTACACTTTGTACTAATTGTACTCTTCCTGCATAAGATAGTTTCTTAGCTGTCCATGAAGATATCCTTGCTCCTATTTTCTGAATGAGTGGCTGCCATTGAACCATTGTTATCTTTTTAGTTGACAGGGGAATGCCTAAATAATTAAAAGGTATCTCCCGTTATCCATATCCCATAAGTTGTAGAATTTTAGCTCTTCCATCTCTTGATACTCCTCCAAAGTACACTGAACTCTTCCCCATATTTGCTTGTAACCTGAGGCTTGAGCAAACTGTTTGGAGCATCTATGCATGGCCTTCACTGATGATAGGTCTCCTCTTGCAAACAACAATAAGTCATCAGCAAAGCTTAAGTGTGTGATACCAAGTCTTGCACATTTTGGATAGTATCTGAAATCTTTTTCCCACTTTAGGCCATATAGACTCCTACTTAGATATTCCATTACAATAGCAAATAAGAAGGGGGACATAGGATCCCCTTACCTAAGTCATTTCTTTGCATTAAAAGGGGTAGTAGTCTCTCCATTAATCAAGATGGTGTAATTGACTGTCTTGACACACTCCATAATCCAGCCAGTGAATTGAGTAGGAAAGCCCAAATTCTCCATTACCTGCTCCAAGTAGATCCACTCTACTGAATCATAGGCTTTCTGTAAGTCTATCTTAATCATACACCTATATGAGATGTGCTTCCTTGTATAAGATTTAACTAATTTATGTGCCATTATGATGTTGTCTGCAATTCTCCTCCCAGGTATAAATTCTGCCTGATTTTCACTAATGATGCTAGCAATAACCTTCTGTAGTCTTGCTGCTAATACCTTAAAAATCATCTTATAGAGCAGGGTACAATAAGCAATTGGTCTAAAATCTTTCACTGTGACTGGTTTGTCCACTTTTGGTATTAGTGTAAGGGTAGTGCAATTTAGAGCCTTATACAATTTACCAGTAGTAAAGAATTCTTTGACAACTACACAAATCTCCTCCTTGGTAATAGGCCATGTTTTCTTGAAAAAGTATGCACTGGAACCATCTACTCCTGGTGATTTGTCATCCCCAATACTCCGCAATCCTTCAAAGATCTCTTGATCTGAGATTTCTGCAACTAGCTGACTTCTTTATTGTTGGGATAGCATAGGTCCTTGCTTCATGATCTCCCTCTTTACGACAGGTAGATTTAGTGTTACAGTCCGCATCAGTTATTTGTAGAACTCCATAATTTCATGTTTGATCATGTCAGCATCATTCAACTGCTGCCCATCTAGAGATGTGAGTTCCTTAATCTGCTTCTTTTGATTCCTTTCCTTTAGCATAGCAGAAAAGTACTTAGAGTTAGAGTCCCCAAGCTTAATCCACCTTGCTCTTGATTTTTGTTTGAGGACACTTTCCTCTATAAGAGACCATTTCTCCAGCTGGTGTAGGATAGTTCTATCCTGTTCCGGTAGGCCATCATTATAATTTGTGATAATCTTCTCTTGTATATCTTGAAGTTCTCCACGAGCCTTGTCAATCTTAACAGTAATAGATCTAAATTCCTGATTTTTTAAAGTCTTAAGTTTAGTTTGCAAAGCTTTCAACTTCAACCATATGTTCTTCATTTTCCAACTTGTCACTTCTATTCCCATACTTCCTACACTACTTGTAAGAAACTACCATGATCTGCCCATACATTTAGAAATCTGAATGGAATTTTGCCATGCCTTGTATTCATGGAAATTGAAAGAAGCATAGGTGAGTGATCTGATATTTGGGGCAAATCATATTCATTTTTTACCTGTCCCCACTGCATCATCCATTCAAAGTTTCCAAACATCCTATCAATTCTGCTACTGATTCTTTTAGGTCCATCTTGTTTGTTTGACCAAGTGTAGTAATCACCTTTCCATATCAATTTATTCAATTGCAGAGTCAGGATGCAGCTGGAAAAGTCTTGAGTTTCAGCATACATTATAGGATTTCCCATTAGTCTATCTTGAGAATATAACACTGCATTGAAGTCTTAGCCAAGGAGTGGTTATATTTGTAGCCAGGTTATGAATGTCTGACCATAGTGCTCTCTTTTGCTCAATTGTATTGTGTCCATAGAATACTGTTATTAAGTAGTCTATCTTCCCTAAGTTTTCTGTAAGTTGACAATGAACATATTGAGCCCCAGCCTTTATTAACTTCACACTATACCATCTTAGATCCCATAGCACCCACACCCTACCATTCTGAGCATATTGATAGTTGTTTATCCCTTCCCAATAAAGAGTAATAGCTTTGGTGATTCTCTTGAAAATTTTCTCTTTCACTCTAGTTTCCATTAGGCCAGCTAAATTAACATTTCTATTTTTGATATAGTTAGCCAATTCCTTTTGTTTATACCTCTTGTTGACTCCCCTCACATTCCAGAATAGCCAATTAGTCAGCATGTTAAATGTCCTCTTCCCCTGTCACGGGGTAATTGTTGCACATCCCCTGTCCCACATGGCAATACCTCAAAAGGATTTTTCAATTTCACAACAGACAATGAAGGAAAATTTGCCAAATTAAACTCATGGCTGCTTTCCACTTGCTTCCCTCGATTGTTGTTACTCAGCATAACCTTAGTTGGACTACTTGGAGGCATAGTCTCAGGTTTTCCTTGGCTATTTTCCGGCCTGGAGCTTGTTGAAATATTTGGCATTTTCTGGACCTCTGATGTCTGTTGCTATCTCTGTTGGTCAGCTGACATAGCTTGTACAGGTGGAGTATCATTTTGATGTACCTTGCATTTCGTTCTCCATTCCATAGTCACTTTCTTAGGTTCCCTTGCTTTCCCCTTTTGTTAATCTGTTGCTTAATCTTCTGCTTATTACCAGCACCATGAGGAGCACATGAGTGGCCAACCTTTTGACAATGCTCACAAATTTAGGTTTCCACTCATAGTAAACATCTTGCAGAAATTGTTTCCCCTTTGGATCTCTAACCCAGACTTCATCACGTAATGGTTTAGTCACATTAACCTCTATCAACATTCTGGTATATGAGATTCTAGTTTTCTTAGTTATGCATTCATCAGCAAAAATAGGAGTTCCATTGCACTTGCTATTCTACTCAAAGAGTTCACTCCCAAACAATTCAAAGGTAATTTTGGAAAAATTAATCCACAGGGTGGGAAATTCCTCTTTAAAATCAAAGTCTGAGGTCCAAGTCTTCAAAATTATGGGTCTATTATTAATGGTATAACTTCCAGAATAGTAGATCTCTTTCATATCTTCCTCCAAATGAAATCTGATGATACAGTATCCTTCCTCATGGAGAAATACATTTGGTTCCCTCACACCTGCCCAATTAACATTTATATATATCTTCATAGTATTGTATCCCAGCGTATTACCTAAAACGTAAGCAGTTAATGCACATTTCCACTTCTCAGTCTCAGATTCAACCTCTTCTTTGTCCAATTGTACAACTACTTGGCCATCGACAATTTCCGGAGGGATATATGATAGGGACATACCATTTGCTGCAGATCTGTTCTTCTAAAATAGGTTAGCCAATGGTTTAAGGTCTACAGTTTTTGTCGCCAAAGTAGGAATCATCGGTCCTTGATCTGCCTTCTCAATTGTTACTGTTGCATTAGTTACTGTAACATGCAGAACTTGATCCTTTGTTTTTCCCCCAATTGCACTTTTGATGCAGTTGCTGGGGGTGTGGTAAGATCTAGCTTCTTTGAAACCCTTGAGCTTGATGCTCCCCCAGTGTTCTTCCATTGAGCTCTTGTATCCGAATTTTGCTCCAGATCTGGTGTTTGTAGAGCATTCTCCATACCTATTGTTTTGCTTTGTGAGTTAGTAGATCTTTCCATGCTAGTAATGACGATTTTTTTCCCTCGTCCTCTTCCCCTCCCCCTCGCCATGGATGACCAGTTTTAGTGCATGTGTCACGACCTGAATTTTCCACCCTCGGAAGTCGTGATGGCGCCTACTAATGGGAGCTAGGCAAGCCAACCTTAAATACTCGCTACACTTTCATATTTCTTCTTTTTAACAAATACCTGGCGATAATATGATAATAATAGAATTTCAAATAAATAAGCGAAAGTCAACAATTATATATCTTAAGACTACGTATATTACAACTTTTAAAACCTCAAATACCCAAAACCGATTGTCACAGTGTCACAGACTATCTAAGAGTCACTACATACAAGGTCTGACAAAAATACAATACACTGTTTCTGAATAAAAGATAAGGAAACAGGAACTAGAGATAGAGGGAGACGCCAGGGCCTGCGGAAACCTACAGGTCTACTTTGGGTCTCCGAGTCTCCAACTACTGTCCGAAAGCTTTTCCTAGATCTGCACACATTGCAGAGTGTAGTATCAGCACAACCGACCCTATGTGCTGGTAAGTGTCCAGCCTAACCTCGGCGAAGTAGTGACGAGGCTAGGACCAGACCACCAAATAAACCTGTGCAGTTTAAATATATACAGCGGAAAAGAAAATACTGAAATAACCAGTCAATGTGGGAAAGGGAAGCATATTGTGGGGGAGATAACAGTTTCCAAGTAAAAAGGCCTCAAATAGAGAAGGAAATAACATAACCCGGATACCAATAATGAATCAAAAGTAATAAATGCATGGAATCACCCTTCGTGCTTTTACTCTCGTCCTCACTAAACCAAATATAATCAAAATGTGCACGGCATCACCCTTCGTGCTTTACACTCTTACCTTACAATCATACCTGGCATCACGCTTTGTGCATTATACTCTTTCCTCACAAACATCAATGCACGTCATCACCCTTCGTGCTTCATCACTCTTCTTCACCCAAACAACAATCACGACAATGGGGCGAGGGAATAAACAAGATTACAATAGGAATTCCGGCAAGGGAGCAACAATTAAACAATTTAATCCCGGCAAGGGAACAGCATCAACAATATCAACATCCCGGCAAGGGAGATAACCAAACAAGCAATAATATACCGGCAAAGGAACAATTTAATAACTCTTTCTCTTTTTACTTTAACTTCACAACTCGCTTTACTACTTGAGCCAATGCTCCAAAAGGTTTGATCAACTCACTTACTTTTACAAATTTGTAATATAACTTGAGCCATTGCTCCACGACGTTCAAAAGTCTCAATTACTTCCTTACCTTTTCACAACAAATAGAATTTACTTCTAAGGCACAGATTATTCAACGAAATCATGAAAATCACATTATAAGACTCACGGTCATGCTAGACACCAACGTATAGATACTCGTCACCATGCCTATACGTAATACTCCACAAAAATCACGTAGCAAATAGGACTCGACTCCTAATCCCTCAAGCTAAGGTTAGACCAAACACTTACCTCAAACTTCCACAGCCAACTAAAGCCTCAAACACCGATTTTCCTTTCAAATTCGGCTCCGACCTAATCGAATCCAAGAGATTATGATGAAGGAATGCTTCAAAAATCGCCTAAGAGCTTTGGAGAAGAAAGTGTTTATGAAATTTTTATGAAATCGCGTAAGGCTACTGTTCTGGAAATTTAAAATTTTACTAGGTGAATTACCCTTCGTGTTCGTGACAGGCTCATCGCGTTTGCGATGAGTCGGGCTTGAAGACCTTCGCGTTTGCGACATTAGGCTCGCATTCGCGGAGCTTTAACCCCTCGATCCCTCGCATTCGCGTTCACGTAAGACAATTGCCCTACCCCCTGCCCAAGCCTATTTGGCCTTCGCGTTCGCGTGGCCAGGACCGGTTGCCTCGCGTTCGCGTAGAAGGAATTTCCTTTAATCAAATTTAACACATCGCATTCGCGTGGTCCATACCGAACGCGAAGAAGAAATCATCAGTACACCAGCAACTTTTCTAAGTTAAAAAAACTTCTCGAAACTCATCTGAAACACACCCGAGCCCTCGGGGCTATTAACCAAGCATACGTACTAACTCAACAATATTATACGAACTTATCCGTGCGATCAAATTGTCAAGATAACCTCAATAACAACGAATTAAACCTCAAAATTAAAGTATTTTTCTCAAACTTCATCAAGTATCAAATTTAACAATCTGAGTTCGAATCACGTCAAACGACGTCTGTTTTCAACCAAATTTTACAGAAATGACTCAAACCATATAAAAAACCTGTACCGGTGCCAGAACCAAAATACGGGCCCGATACCAACACGTTCTAATTAGATTTCATTTCAAATTTCCTCAACAATTTTAGAAAACATAATTTCCTTTAAAAATTTATTTCTCGGGCTAGGGACCTCGGAATTCAATTCCGGGCATACGCCCAAGTCCCATATTTTCCTACGGACCATTCGGGACCGTCGAATCACGGGTTCGGGTCCGTTTACCCAAAATGTTGATCGAAGTCAAATTAACTCATATTATAATAAAAACTTATCATTTTTTTACAAATTTTCATATTTAAGCTTTCCGTCTATGCGCCCGGACCGTGCACGCAAATCGAGGTGACTCTAACTGAGGTTTTCAAGGCCTCAGATCGGACATAAGAAGGAAGTACCTGAGTCGGAAAAAAGATGGGGATAACGGCTCCACATATCAGACTCGGACTCCCAGGTCGATGCCTCAGCAGGCTGACCTCTCCACTAAACACGAACAGAAGGAAAACTCTTCGACCTCAACTGACGAACCTGCCGGTCTAGAATAGCTACCGGCTCCTCCTCAGAAGATTAAGTCCTTGTCCAATTGGGCAGTGCTGAAATCTAACACGTGGGATGGATCGTCGTGATACCTCTGAAGCATGGACACATGAAACACTGGAGGCACGGTTGATAAGCTCGGCGGCAATGCAAGTCTATAATCCACCTCTCCCACTCAATCAAGAATCTCAAATGGACCAATAAACCTTAGCCTAAGCTTGCCCTTCTTCCCAAATCTCATCACGCCCCTCATAGGCGACACTCGGAGTAATACCCGCTCACCGACCATAAAAGCCACATATCAAACCTTGCAGACTGCATAACTCTTCTGCCTAGACTGAGCTGTACGAAGCCTATCCTGAATGATCCTGACCTTGTCCAAGGCCTCCTGAACCAGATCCGTACCCAACAACCAAGCTTCTCCCGGCTCAAACCATCCAATCGGAGATCGACACCGCCTACCATATAAAGCCTCATAAGGAGCCATCTGAATGCTCAACCGGTAGCTGTTGTTATAGGGAAACTCTATTAAAGGCAAAAACTGATTCCACGAGCCTCCAAAGTCAATGACACAAGATCGGAGCATATCCTCCAAAATCTGAATAGTCCGCTCGGATTGTCCGTCCGTCTAGGGATGAAATGTTGTGCTCAACTCAACTCGTGTGCCCAACTCTCGCTGAACTGCCCTCCAGTAATGTGAGGTAAACTGCATACCCCGGTTCGAAATGATAGATACAGGCACACCATGAAGGCAAACAATCTCCCGAATATAGATCTCAACTAACCTCTCAGAAGAATAGGAGACTGCCAGATGAATGAAATGTGCTGACTTGGTCAGTCTATCAACTATGACCCATACTGCGTCGAACTTCTTCCGAGTCTGTGGGAGTCCAGTAACGAAGTCCATAGTGATCCGCTCCCACTTCCACTCAGGAATCTCAATCCTCTGAAATAAACCACCAGGACTCTGATGCTCGTACTTAACCTGCTAACACTTCAAACACCGATCCACATATGCAACGATATCCTTCTTCATTCTCCGCCACCAATAATGCTTCCGCAAATCCTGATAGATCTTTGCGGCGTCTGGATGAATACAGTACCGGGAGCTATGGGCCTCCTCTAAAATCAACTCTTAGAGCCCATCCACATTAGGCACACAAACTCGACCCTACAATCTCAATAATCCATTATCATCTAAGGTAACCTGCCCGGCACCCCTGCACTGCACCGTGTCTCTAAGGACACACAAATGGGGATCATCATACTGCCGATCACGAATATGCTCCAATAATGAAGAATAAGCGACCGTGCAAGGCAACACACGACTTGGGTCAGAAACATCCAGTCTCACGAACTGATTGGCAAAAGCCTGAATAACCAAAGCAAGCAGCCTCTCACTGACCGAAATATAAACGAGACTGCCCATACTGGATGACTTCCTACTCAAAGCATCGGCCACCACATTGGCCTTTCCCGGATGATATAAGATGGTGATATCATAATCCTTCAACAACTCCAACCACCTCCTCTGCCTCAAATTCAACTCTTTTTGCTTGAACAAATACTGAAGACTCTTGTGATCAATGAACACCTTGCATGCTACGCCATACAGATAATTCCTCCAATCTTCAATGCCTGAACTATAGATGCCAACTCCAAATCATGAACAGGATAGTTCTTCTCATGAATATTCAACTGCCGCGAATCATAGGCAATGACCTTGCCATCCTGCATCAACACTGCACCAAGCCTAATACGGGAAGCATCACAATAAACTGTATAAGGCCCTGAACCTGTGGGAAAAACCAACACCAGTGTCGTAGTCAGAGCAGTCTTGAGCTTCTGAAAACTCACCTCACACTCATCCAACCATCAGAACTGGGCACCCTTCTGGGTCAACCTGGTCATCGGGGCTGCAATAGATGAAAACCCCTTCGCGAACCGACGATAGTAGCTTGTCAATCCCAAGAAACTCTAAATCTCTGTAGTTGATGCTGGTCTAGGCTAGTTCTTGACTGCCTCAATCTTCTTCGGATCAACCTGAATACCCTCTACTGACATAACATGACCCAGAAATGCAACTGAACTCAACCATAACTCATACTTGGAGAACTTTACATATAACTGAATATCCCTCAAAGTCTGAAAAACCACTCTAAGGTGTTGTTCGTGCTCCTCCTGACTGCGGGAATATATCAATATATCATTAATGAAGACTATCACGAACGAATCCAAATAAGGCCTGAACACTCGGTTCATCAAATCCATAAAATCTGCTGGGGCATTTGTCAACCCGAATAACATGACCAAGAACTCATAATGCCCGTACCGAGTGCGGAAAGCTATTTTAGGGACATCAGATGACCTAATCCTCAACTGATGGTAGCCAGATCGCAAGTCAATCTTTGAAAATACTTTGGCACCCTGAAGCTAGTCAAACAAATCATCAATCCTCAGCAGTGGATACTTATTCTTGATTGTTACCTTGTTCAATTGTCGGTAATTAATACACATTCTCATTGACCCATCCTTCTTCTTGACAAACAACACCGGCGCACCTCAAGGCAAAACACTGGGTCTAATAAAACCCTTCTCAAGCAAATCCCGCAACTGTTCCTTTAAATCTTTCAACTCAGGCAGGGCCATACGATATGGCGGGATAGAAATGGGCTGAGTGCCCGGAGCTAAATCAATGCAAAAGTCAATATCCCTGATGGGCAGCATACGCGGCATGTCTGAAGGGAATACCTCGGGATACTCACGGACAATGGGCACAGAATCAATAGAGGGAACCTCAGCACTAGAATCACGAACATATGCCAAATAGGCCAAACACCCCTTCTCGACCATATGCCGAGCCTTTACATACGAGATAACATTGCAGGTAGAATGACCTGGAGTACCCCCTCCACTCTAAACAAGGCAAACCCGGTAAGGCTAAGGTTACAGTCTTAGCATGACAATCCAAGATAGCGTGGTAATGTGATAACCAGTCCATCCCCAAATATAATATCGAAGTCAACCATGTCTAAAAGCAACAAATCTACATGAGTCTCAAGACCCCCAATCACCACAATACAAGAACGATGGACTCGATCGACTACAATAGAATCACCCACCGGTGTAGATACATAAATAGGAACACTCAATGAATCATTAGGCATGACCAAGTACGGTGCAAAATAAGATGACACATACGAATACGTAGACCCTGGATCAAATAACATTGAAGCTCCTTAATCACAAACCAAAATTATACCTGTAATAACTGCATCTGAAGCCTCAGACTCGGGCCTGGCCTGAAGATCATAACATCGGGGCTGGGACCCACCATTCTGAACCACATCTCTGGGTCTGTCTGATGCTGGCTGGCCTCCACCTCTAACGGCCTGAGCTCCACCTCTAGTACCTCTACCTCCACCTCTAGAACCTATACTCCCACCTCTAGCTGGCTGGGCAGGTTATGGAACACCTGGTTCCTATACCATGGAACGAGAACCCTGATGCTAAGAGCTACTCGGTGCTCGAGGACAAAACCTTGAAATGTGACCACTACAAAAAAATAGGAATTAGCTACGAACATCGCCGCTAATCTATCGCTAAAATGCTCGTTGCTAGCAGAATCTTTTGATAATTCGTCGCTAATCCGTTGCTAAATGAGATTAGCGACGGATTTTTCTGTTTAGCTACAGATTTTGTCCGTCGCTAAATCCTAATTTTTTTAGTAGTGGACCCGGATCACCACAGGTGTAACAAGTCCTAGGCTGCTATAACTGCTGGCCCTGACGACATGAATGATCACCCCAAAAACTCTGAAGCGGTGGTGCACTAATTGGAGCAGGTGGTGCATTGTAGGACTACTAATCAGAATACTGCATCTGGGGACCACGGCTACCTGAAGCACCGTGAGAAACCTGAAGTGCTGACTGAAAAGGCCTAGGAGGATGGCCCCTACTATAAGAACCTCTACCTCTACACGAAGTACCACTAAATCTACCTGAATGACGGGGCCTCTTGTCCATGACCACCCCCTATGATAGTACCATCTCAATCCTCCGGGCCATATTGGCCGCCTCTTGGAAGAATATCTCACTCCCAGCCTCTCTAGCCATCTGGAGACGAATCGGCTGAATGAGTCCATTAATAAACCGTCTCACTCTCTCCCTCTCAGTGGGAAGTATAATAAGGGCATGGCGAGCCAAATATATGAATTTGGTCTCGTACTGGGTGATAGTCATGGATCCCTGTTGGAGACGCTCGAACTGCCTCCGATAGGCCTCTCGCTGAGTAATAGGGAGAAACTTCTCCAGAAATAGCTGTGTGAACTGCTCCCAGGTCAAGGTTGGTGATCCTGCTGGTCTAGCTAAGCAATAATCCCTCCACCAAGTCTTGGCGGATCCAGACAAGCGAAATATAGCAAAATCAACCCCATTGGTCTCAACAATCCCCATGTTCCGAAGAACCTCGTGACAACTATCCAGATAATCCGGGGGATCCTCAATAGATGCACCACTGAAGGTAGTAGTGAAGAGCTTGGTAAACCTGCACAATCTCCACAAAGCATCGGTAGACATGGCTGCACCATCACCGGTCTGAGCTACCATACCCGGCTAAACCACTCCAACTGGCTCAGCCACTAGAGTCTGAATCTGGGGAGCTACTTGCTCCGGAGTGCGAGTAGCAGGAGTCTGGGCTCCTCCTCTAGCCTGAGAGATGGCTGGTGCTATAGGAAGTAAACCTACCCTGTTGACACTCTCTATAAGGCCCACTAGACGGACTAGAGCATCTTGAAGAACTGGAGTGGCAATAAACCCCTCTGGGACCTGAGCTGGGCCCACAGGAACTGCTAAGGCTGGAACCTCGTCATCAAAATCAACCTGAGGCTCCGCTACGGGTGCTGCTACACTATGCTGAGCTCTACCCCTACTTCGGCCTCTAGCACGGCCTCGGCCTCGCCCTCGCCCTCTACCACTCATGGGAGCTGCTGGGGGCTCGAACTGCTGATCGGTAGATGAGAAAGCGCGTGTTCTCGCCATCTGCGAAGGAACAGAGTAGAAGTTCAATTAGAATATATGAAACTAAACAGCACGACAAGAAAGAACAAACGTGAGATTTTTCCTAACTCTGTAGCCTTTGGGGTATAAATACAGACGTCTCCGTACCAATCCCTCAGATTCTACTAAGTGTTGATACCCAATTTTTTCTTATGTATTTTTACACTCAAAATACTTTTAAAATAGCATATGTATGCATATATAAGCATGCCTGGAAATTTTGGTATTTTTCCTCAATTTTTAAGATTTTTTAAATCAATTTACTGCCTATTTAACAAGTACAAGATTCAAAATTATTTCCAAATTATCATTTTTGGTAAATAATGTATTTCACTCTCGTATTTACAACAAAATATAATTAATATAATTTTTACACATTTTTACAAATTTATTGGGAATTTCTAAAGCTTAATTGCATGAAATTGCCATTATAGCCTATTTTATAATTAACCACATTTTATAATTATACAATTGTTCCTAATATTTTTAGATTATTTTTTATATATTATTAATCAGTTCAGTATTTTTAACTTACTTTTAAATTATTTTTAACTATTTTTATTAATTAAATGGGGAAAATTGGCTGTTTAAGACTTGGCCCTATCTCTTTGCAATTTTAGCCTTAATTACACCCCAATTTCAACCCCCTAATTGACGACCCAATTTTAATTTCAACCCGCCCCAAACCCATTTGACTAACCCGTCTGCTTCCCACTTTAAATCTTGGTCGTTGATTATTTTAATCAACGGCCCTCGTTCACGCTTGCCTTTTTAATTCCGCCCAACCCCAACCCTAATTTCCTTTTTCAAAAGCCGCCGCCCCCAAACTCCCTCGTCTCTCAAATTCTCTCTAACACTCGAAACCCTAGCCGCCTATGTTGTCTTCTCCGACCAGTTCTCACCAGAGTCCATGGCTTCCCAGGGCCATAGACGGCTTGTTCTCTCTTCCATTCACTCCCAAACCATGATTATTCAAGGTTCTTCGATGTTCGATCTTCAATAGGATTGTTCAGGTCCTCCGCCGATGTGAGCTCGTTTGGTTCCTCCGGCCCTGTTCCGGCGTGTTCGAGCTTTGATAAGACTTAGCCATGGCCCAGACTTGTTCGAAGACCAGATCTTTCTAGGCCTTCTTGTTTCTAGGGTTTCTGAGAAACCCTAAAAAGCTTGTTCACAACTGTTCGTCTTCTCCGACTTAGGATTTCCTTGATTTTACTTGTTCTACTGTGATTTTTATGTGATTTTCTTACTGTATTTTTCCTACTGTGACTCCTATGTGTTTCTACTTTGACTCCTATGTGTTTTCTTCTACTATGTTTCCTCCTAATGTTTC
>MU759333.1:21323-32640 GCA_026770625.1 Nicotiana glauca | reverse complement strand
ATTGTTATACCCATGAATCACCTCACTAGTAACCCCTTATATCTGAGAATAAAACAAATAAGAGTTGGGGTGATGAAGTCTTACCTCTTGAGATGAAGGTCTAGGGGTCTTCACTTGATTTTCTTCAAGGATTTAGCCATAACTTATGGAGTAATTTGATGGGGAGATTTTCCCTCTCTAAAAACCCTCTCTCTCTCCCTCTAGAAATGCTCAGAATAATGCTTAAAATGAGCTATAACACGGGATATATCGATATGGAGGTCGGGTTAAAAATTAAAAAATTGCATCCCCGAGTCAAATATACGATCGCATTTGCGATCGCAGAGTAAACATGCGGTCCGCATAATGGACCGCAAAATGCTCCCCAAAAACTGGACACTCTGACTGAGTCTGCGGCAGGAATGCAGCCCGCATTCACGTTCTGTGGTCGCAAAGTGCACCACAGAACTGACCCTTACAAAATTCAAAGGAAAATATGCAACGACTATGCGGTCCAAATTTCGATTATGCGACCGCATTTCGACAGTATAGCTGACTTCAATTTTAACCAACATTCTGACTAACTCTGCGGCAGATATGCGGTCTACATACCTAATTTGCGGCCGCATTCTGGACCGCATTTATTGCATTTTTTTCTAGAAACTTATTTTTGACTTTTTAATGCATTATTCAATCTAAAAAGATCCACGCCGCGGCTCGCAAGCTCGTCGCGAGGTATATTTATGAATTGCCAACACATTCTCCTAACTTGGCACCACGGGATCCGGGTTTTTCGAGTAGGGATTTCACGGGGCCTTACACCGTGGGTCATTTTGGAGTCATTTGGATAAAAATAGAAATTTAAAGGTTTTTAAGAAGTTTGACCGGAAGTGGACTTTTTGATATCGGGGTCGGATTCCGATTCCGGAAAGTCTGTAATGTCAAATATGACTTGTGTGCAAAATTTGAGGTCAATCAGATGTGATTTGATAGGTTTCGGCATCGAATGTTGAAGTTTGAATTTCTCAAGTTCACCAAGTTTGATTTGGGGTGTGATTCATCGTTTCAGCATTGTTTGATATGATTTGAGGCTTCGAGCGAGTCCATAGTGTGTTTTGGGACTGGTTGGCATGATTGGTTGGGGTCACGGGGACCTCAGGTGGATTACGGGTGATTAACAGATTGAATTGGAGTTGGGAAGAATGGCTAGAGCAGCTGATATCTGGTGTAACCGCACCTGCGAGGTTTTGGCCGCAGGTGCGGAGCCGCAGAAGCTGCCAAAGGGGCGCAGATATGATGGTGAAGGGTGAAGGCTGGGACCGCAGATGTGGTGAGTTCATCGCAGAAGTGGAACCGCACCTGCGGAAGAAGGACCGCAGAGCAGACTGGCGAAGGACCGCAGAAGCGGTTGCGAAACCGCAAAAGCGGCCAGGTGACTGCAGGTGCGAGAGGTCGGGCTGGCCAGTGTTCTTTAAAGGACGAAATTGGTTCATTTGCTCCCATTTTTCTCTTGTTTGGGCGAGTTTTGGAGAGCTTCAAGAGAGGGAGTGCATCATCAAACATGAGGTAAGTTAATTTCACCCCTTGTAAGTTAAATACCTTGATTATATACGGATTTGAGCATGAAAATGGTAGAATCTTGGGGTTAGAGGGAAACCTAGAAAAATTAGTATTCTTGGATTTTGACCACGGTTTTGGATATGAAATAAGAGTAAATTATATATTTGAGTTCGTGAGGTTATGGGTAAACTTTATCTTCAAAAAAATTGGAATCCTGGTACGTGGGCCCGAGGGCGATTTTTTCAACTTTTCGATTGGGGTTGTTAATTGTTATAAATTGGATTAATATGTGTAGTTGATCGTATATTAATGTATTTTCATAATTATTGGTTAGTTTGGAGCATTGTGCGTCGAATTGAGTCTTCAGAAAGGCGTGGAAGGTCGGTTATGGAATTTCGGAGAGAGGTGAGCCTCCTTTCTAACCTTGTAAGAGGGAATTGTACCCATAGGTGAATTAATTGAACATATGTGCTGCTATTTGTGGGGGGTCTACGTACGCACGAGGTGATGAGAGTCCGTGCGTAGCTACTATTATGCCTATGTCCGGGTAGTCTAGGACCCAAAAGCATGCCTACTTGTAATAATTGTAGCTTTATTGATCGTTTAATTTGCTTAAATCATATTGAAGTGGCTAATGATTTTCTAAAATAATTAAACTTTATTTTCTTGACTTGTAAAAGAGAAATGTACACCTCCTTGAACAATTGTTCCCTAGATAAAGTCTTGATCGATTGTTTGAATATGTGTCTCTATGTGTACCTGTGTCGCACATATGATTCGCGAGTAGGGTGATTGTTATTTGTATTTGACCTCGTCGCATGTATGATTCGCGAGCGGGGCAATTGATGCATCTATGGTTCGCGCCATTCGACCCTCTAGCAGTGCATAATTTAAATAAATGTTGGATCGGGTCGTACGTCCTCGTCATGATTTGTGCATGCTTGTCTTGCTTGCTTTGAAATTTATTAAAGTGAAATTATTTCTTCCCGGATTGAGAATAAATGAATATTTGACGAAAAAGGAATTTGAAAATTTCTTATGAAAGAAAGAATTGCTTACTTTCTTCCTTCCATTGAATTGTCATCATGTTTATAAAAATCCTCGATTAATTATATTATCATTGTATCATTGTTGGACCACTAGTAAGTGTCGAAGTTGACCTTTTATCTATACTTCTTTGAGTTTAGGTGAGATACTTACTGAGTACACGTTATATTCGTACCCATTCTACACTTGGTGTGCATTTTATTGCACAGGTACAGGTATTTCTAGTGGCCTGTTGGGCGTAGCAGCATGTATGATACGGAGACTAGGTGAGCTACATTTCTCGAGGCGACCCGCAGCTAGTATAGTCTCCCTCAGCATTGTATTTACTTTCTGTCTAATTATTATTACGGGCAGTTATTGTACTTTATTCGATTCCTTAGTAATTGCTCATGCACTTGTGACATCGGGTTCTATAATGATTATAGGGTATTCTGTAATAACTTCTAAACGTTCTTTATTTATTTTGTAAAGATTATCTTTTACTAGCCACATTGAAAGAAAAATCATAGTTTACAAAATTATTCAATGAGAATTTAATTAAGTAATTATGGTTGGCTTCCTGATAGTGGTGTCCGGCACCATCACGACCCTTAGTGGATTTTGGGTCGTGATAGGTTATGCGTCGAATCTTGAAAAAAAAGTTGATATGGAGGTAGGGAAGTTGAGCCATTTGAAAAGTCATGACTGTCATGTTTTCATGGAGACCTTAGTGCCTATTGCATTTTTATGGTTTGCCTGAAAGAATTTGGAAACTCATCACAGAGATTAGTTTGTTTTTCAAAGACTTGTGTTCTTCCACATTAAAGGAAGAAAACCTACTCCGGATGAATCAGAATATTCGTGTAACTTCTACTAAGATGGAAAAGATATTTTCATGTGATTTTTTTGATGTGATGGAACACCTTCCAATCCACCTTGTACACGAGGTACGACTTGGAGGGCATATTCAATGCAGATGGATGTATCCCTTTGAGAGGTAATATTATAAGTTTGATGTAATTTTTTATTTTATTTGAATGTTCTTGGTTAACCTGAAATTATGTAGGACAATTGGCAAATGCAAATAATTTGTTAAGCAGAGGAATAGGATGGAAGGATCTATATGTGAAGCTTATCTTGCAAAGGAAACAGCTCTTTTTTGTTCTTATTATTTTGAGATTAATGTACCATGTGCTAGGCATTGGCCCAATAGGCACATGGTCGAATGTGTGAATGATCCATTATATCCGCCTATGTCCATATTCAATCAACCAGGCCGATGTTCTAAGGATGTTAGAAAGAGAAGTTTGAGTGATATGGAGTACAAGTCAGCTACACTTCATGTGTTTCTAAATTGTCCCGAAGTTGTACCATTTCTCAAGTAAGTATTGATTTAGTAGTTTATCAAAATATAAAATTTACTGTGATTACATCTCAATGCACCTACTAAAAATATTTGATGTGTTACAGTCACTTCGTGGGTAAATTTGGCCATGATGCTGTATATACGAGATTTGATACGTGGTTCAAATAATTTGTAAGTTTATCCTTAAAATATTCTAGCACTATGTAGGTAAACAACGTTTGGAGGTTATGCTAACTTATGAATTTTTTTAATAATATTTAAGTAAATGATCAAAATAATGATGTAAATCAATTTTTAAAAAATATATCTTGGGGGCCTGGGCTTCAGGTCACAACAATGTCTAAGTACGTTGTGAATGGTTATAAGTTTCATACAGAAGATTGCTCTAAAAATAAAAATAGCAACAACAGCGGGGTGTGGGTTCAAGGCGGTGATGGCAACCAAGTTGGAGATATTAATTGTTATGGTATGATCAAAGAAATAATAGAACTAGAATATACAGGTTGGCCATATAAGAAATTGATACTCTTTAAATACAAGTGGTTTGACCCAAATTCAACAAGAGGTACAAGAATACACAATCAATACAACATAATTGAGGTTAATCATACGAGGGAGTATGATCGCTATGATCCTTTCATAATTGTACATAATGTTAGGCAAGTATATTATGCTCCTTATCCATTGCGGCGGAATAAGTCTAATTGGTGGGTTGTAATAAAAACTAAGCCTTTAGGTAGGGTGGAAGTCGAGAATGTATTAGATATTTCATATCAAATCGATATCTCCAGTGTTCACCAAATAGTGGACGAACTTTTAGGAAATTATTTGGAATATCCAGAACACATATTGGAAGAAGTTGATATAAATGAAATAACAATTATAGAAAACGAGGAAGAAGAATCAACTAATAAAGCTCAAACTAGTGAGGAAGAATAATTCTCGGACAAGGAATAATACGTCGATGACCTTTAAAAAATTGGTTTCTTTAATAACTCTCGTTTATAGCTAGTTTCTTATATCTTTCAATCTAAATATGTATTATATCATGCAGATGACAGGCAAGGGTCGAGGTAACAATGACCTACTAGTTTTCGGGGTCGAGAAAAGGCTAAAAAACCAAAGAGGAGGGTAGAAGATAATACTCCATTTTTTCCACCATCTTTAGAGATGCCTATGCCTATGCCTATGCCTATGCCTATGTCTTATCCTTCACCCCAGGGCTATTCTGATTTTCCACAGCATCACGAGCCCTACACCTTCGTGCAGACACCAGGTCTTTGATGACATGTCCATAGGACTATACGTCTGGCATATAGTCTAGCTGCCTCACGGCCACGCGGATCGCAGCCATCTGCATCGCATGGATCACATCCATCCATGTCACATCCACATAGATCACAGCCATCAGTGTCACAGCCACTCGGGTCACAGCAATTAGTATCACAGCCACTTGCGGTCCATCCATCTATGTCGCAGACACAGGGATCACATCCATCTTCATCATCGACTCCATCTATTTCAGGCCTTCGCGTGCGAGATAGTAGCTCTGACCCCCTACAACTTCCACACATGCCTCTAATATACATGCTTCGGACGGTGATGCTGATGATGACAAGGAGGTGCATTATGATCAATATGGCAGGATCATTATAGTCCCTGAGGGTGATGGGTAAGAATTATTTGTTATTTTTACGTTTATTGTTTTGTACAGTTTGTACTAAGATATTAATATTTTTTTTTAAATTGAAGGTTCATCCCAGGTAATATTACTATGAGGATAATCATCAAAGCCACCAGAAAGCTTTATGATGGCCCTTATGCGATTTGGAGTGAATTCCCATTCTTGTTGAAGGAGCAAATTTTCAATCAATTTAAGGTATAAATTTTCTTTTAAGTAGTATAATTATTTATATTTATGATATTTCCATATAATATTTAACTTTTAAAATACAGAGCAAGTGTGTATGGAAAAATCGCTATAGCGTGGAAGTGGCTGCAAATTTTTATCACAAAGTTCACAAGCGGTCGTCGCATAGTTTTTCCAAAGCTAGAAAGTTGAACCAGAAGCCTGACTGGTTGCTTCAAAATTTATGGGAATATTTGCAAAGGCAATGGCTTACCGCAAAGTTCTTAGATAAGAGCGAAAAAGGAAAGAAAGCCTGCACATCTGAGAAGGGAGGCTCCTTTCACACTAGAGGTGCGATCAGCTTAGGGACAATAAAAAGAAGATTGGTACATAATTGCTTAATTTATTTTAATTTTCAAAGTACATCTATTTTGTTTATTAACTAAAATTTATGAGTTTTCAAGAAAAGAAGTTGGGAAGTCCAATGAACCAAGATGAGCTATTCAAGGAGACTCATATTGTAAAGAAGAAGAAAGAGACGGATCAAGAAAGGTGGGTCGAAGGCCGAGCCTCGACTGTACTTGTAAGTTTTTACTTTTCATTAAGTATTTTGATTTACTTTTATATAAATTGTGAAATACTAATTCAATGTAATTTTTCTTATAAGGTCTCTTCACAGCTGACATGGAGGAATTGATACGTAGTCAGTCACCTAATGAGTCGGGCAAGCCAATCCAACCTTCGGACGAGGATGCTGAAAGAATATGGATGAATGCTGCTGGCGGTCCAAAATGGGGGAAGGTATACGGGCATCCTACTAAGAAATTTCATTGTTATAAGTGTGGAATGCAAGGAATAGGGACTTCCTCGCAAGGCGAGCAACTTGATGGGAAGAGCCTATCGGCTATGCAGTAGACTGTGACAAAACTCACATCCGAGCTAGAAGCGGCCAAGGAAAGAGAAAAGCTTAGAGATGCTCAGTACATTGGCATGCAAGCTCAGTACCATGGCATGTAAGCTCAGCTCAAAAATCTCCTAGCTTCTGGAGCTTTTTCGATTCCCCGATCTCCTGAGTCATCGCCAGAGGCTCGACTTGAACGTGAGTGTTCCTTTCGTCCTCCCCGTGCTCGTTCCTCCCGTCCTCCCCGTGATCGTTCTTCCCGTCCTCGACAAGTAGACTCTTCTGTATACTGTCGTGTTGATGAAAATTCATCAAACGGTGATGATAATGATGTTGTACGAAATACTCCTTGGCTTTTATATACTTTGAACTAGACAAATAAAATCGATTGAACTAGTTATAATAAGCATTAACTTAGTATTGTTAGTTTAATTTGTTAGTTCTATTGAACTTTAATTTATTGGTTTTAATGTATTTTTTGAATTGTGTTGTTGTTGTGGAGATTTTTGTATTGAATTATATTGTTATTTAGGGATTTTGGTATGCTGGCAAGTGGTGTAACTGCCAAACAGGCATTTTATGCCAAAATTATTACCCAGAAAAGCGACTAAAGTTGGTCGCTAACCTATTAAAAAAAAATACTGGGTGTTAGCGACCAAGGTTGGTCGCTTTTATCTAAAAAAATATTAAGAAATTAAAAATTGGCGGTCAAGGTTGATCGCTAATGAACCCAGATTTTATTTTTAAAAAATCCTTGAAATTAGCGACCAAGGTTGGTCGCTTATATATATAAAAAATTAAAAATTAAAAATAAATATATATTTTAATTTACAGACCAACGTTGGTCGCTAGATTGTTGAATTATAATAATTAAAAAAATATCGTAATTTAAATATACAGACCAATGTTGGTCACTAAATTTATATTATTAAAATATTCTACTGACCAACGTTGGTCGGTATTTTGTTTACACTGAACATTTGGTCATTTACCTTAGCGACCAAAGTTGGTCGCTAATTAGTGACCAACTTTAGTCCTAAGGTAAAAGGACCATCAATATAGCGGCCAAGCCTGTTTGGACGCGTTTTGGTCGCTATATTGAGATAAGCGGCCAACGTTAGTCGCTATATGTGATCGCTTTTTACCGAATTTCTAGTAGTGAATCCGCATAAACCGGAACGGATAAATTTTTTTTTTTTTTTTTTTTTTGTACCTTGAGTAAGATGGCATTAGCATGGGGAATGTTATCGAACATATTTCCTCCAACAAACTCCAAATTTCCACTTCCCTTGCAATTTTCTACATGTACTTAGGAAAAGCTTTAGCTATAGCAATTGACACAGTACCAGTGTCACCACCAACGAACTCAACCCCTCAAACAGATGTTTACATTCCGTAATAAGCACATTGGTTTTCAACCTCGAGTCACTAGCCAATGCACCATTGAAAATATCACCTAATACCCTTGGTTCTTGATCCACAATATAATCCCATAAATATTTCCCATTAGCAGTATGAAAAGCAGTGGGAGAATCATTTTGGACTCAAACCATGCTTTTGAAAAGACTGGATCATGGTTGATAAGCAAGAGTGATCTAACATTAAAGGGCTCATTTTCCAAAAGAAGGCGACTAGCTGGGGTAAGGGAATAGTGGTGATCTTGATCATGTTGATTTAGGAAACCAGAATGCACTAAAAATCGCATTAAAATTGGCAAGAAACAAACCTTTGAAGGATTGATTACTAGGGAAAGTTCAGCCGAGAGATCGGAAAGAGACATGGGCTTACCATATTTGAGTGGGTAAATTCTCGAAAGTATTAACCAAGATGAAAATATAAAGCAGCATTTATTTTTCAATTTGCTATGTTCTTTTTTATCTTTTTAAGTTTCTATTCTCAAAAAAAAAAAAAAAAAAAAAAAATTTTAAGTTTGGCCTCCACAATCTGAACCCCTCCAATTATTTCTCTTGAATCCCCATATCCATTGTTGTAATTTTCTATATTTCCATTACAATGAGTATATTTTATTATTTATGCAATAACGATAGGGTTCTCACTTTATATCCATTACGTAGCAGGAAAAGAAAAAGTAGTAGAGATTCCTGTATTTTGCAGGTGCCTGAATCTATCAAAGCCGCGAATTGCTCCACTGGTGTAATTTTTCCTAATTCAGCTGGTATTTTGGAGAGAGTATAGGTGCAAGCTAGTAAATTGGAGCAGTAATTTAAATATGCCTGTATGCATTAATACAAGATAGAAGATTTTCCAGTCTTGCTAGAACTATTGGATCTTTAACATGAAGTGCGAGACAAAAATGCTTCTCAAAATAAGCAGTTTGGCCTAACACGCTCTAAATCTACTAAGCATAAGCTATATGAATGTTTAGCTTTTATTACTGAAGTATCAAACTATTCTCCTACCAGACATTTTATTATTTTATGTCATTTTTCTACTTCATCAGGTAGATTATCACAAATACATTATTCACTACACATGCCTATACTAAAGAATTGCTGAATTTCAAGAAGAGAGACTCAAATTCACATATACACAATACGCTTTATTACATAACGTATGTTCCTGAGACTGACTGAATCCTAACTCAAAGTGACACAGTTCAGGTTAGTTTACTAAAAATCGAGTTAACAATACAAATGTGATCACTATCATGGGGTGGAAATGTCAAAGTCCACCTTCCATCAGACATCCTCGGCATTATCATCAGAATTATGTATCTCATCATCATCATCGTTGAAGATGTCCATAGCATGTATCTGTATATTCTGAAACTGGTTGATTGCATCTCTTGCTTCGGATATGAGAGCATTTTTTGCAACTTTAATCACATCCATTTTTCTGACATTCTCATCCTTGTGATCATTCTTATTTTGGCGGCCCATTGCTGATCTTGAAGTGGCTGCTGCCTTTCTCTTTGCTTCCCTGCAATGTAGCTGATCAATATACCTCTCATGTAGCACCTTATTCTTAATTGGCTTTAGAACTGGCGGGCTGGTAAGAGTTGCTACTGATAAACCACTTAATCGGGAAAGGTGCTTTTTATGAGCTGAAGACGATCTCTCCAGGCACTTTCTAAGATAATGCAAACCTTCTTCGTTGCGCTCTGGGGTGAAGATTTCTGTATTCTGGCAAAATGCCCTATCAGTTGGATCTGTTGACTCAAGAACATTGAAGAAGTCTGCCTCCTTATCTCGATCTACATCGTTTTGCTTTTGCAGTAGTTGTCTCACTTTCTTCCGTGAGAGATGGTTCTTCGGCTTGCTATATCTGAGCTTTTTTGTGGTTTTCCCCGTGGACAGGAGCAGTTTAGTTGCACAAGGAGAAAGTGATGACGTGTTCATCTTTTTAACCCTTGAACGTGGTTGAGGCTGAGGTGGGGTCCTGAAATCCGAATGTATCTTGTCAAAACATTCCTTTGATGATTTTCCAGGCACCTGCAATGCAAGTCCAAAGTTTACTGAGATGACCACGTATGTCGCAAGCTGACGTGCAAAATTACAAGGAAAACTAAAACGAGCCAGAAATGATAACTACCATACCTTTCTTTGGTTTTCATATTTGAATTACAGTGTTCAGAAAACTCACAGGTTACAAGCACCATTTGCTAACATATTGATGTCAACAAAGGACCTAGAACCTACATTCATGGATTTCTAGGTGGAGCGCCATCCTAATAGTTCCTAACTGAAGCTAAGGAGTAGTAGTATATACTAAGTTACTTTTCAGATCTCAAGGCATGTTGACCAACAGCTTGTGTCCAAACGAGCTGTAGGTATGCAAAATTATTTGGATCTAAGAATAAAAATACCGCCATTAGTAATTCTAGCTAATCCACTGCCATGTCATTCATAAATAGGTTTCATCTTGGGAAATATATTATACGAAGCAACAGTTTAGCTTTTGGCACCTATTTACATCCTCCAGTCACAGCTGGTAAACCCCAGGATCAACCCCTCTAGCGAGACAATACCTGAATACCCAATACTGTCGACTTATCTGCTGATATAGTCCCAAAACCCAGGATTACGTCAAATGATCAAATGCTCCAGCCAAACTTTCTTCAAGTCCAACAGCATCATCAGTGGCCTTTACTTTGTCCTTTACTTCATTACAAAAGATACATGATCAGGAGTAGGGATGAAAAAGGTCAAAGAAAACGGGATCAACCTATCAGTGCTATGCTGAGCCTCAGGGACAAACTGAAGTCCTACTTTATAGAATGAAATAGTGCTGTTATATATTTTTTCATCACCTGATGTCATTCACTGTAGTTCATCCTCTGGCTTCGGAAACATCACCAAGCCTCACAAGAAACTAGCCTTTCACCCTTTCCTACAGTAAAGGTTCTATGCACTATCAACTTGCTATCTAACTTTTATTTTGGACACGCCCCCATACAATCATCAAGTGATTGATATACCAGTATGATACTTGGCTGGCTGAAGTATCAAGTACTGCTCATCAGCACCATTACAGTCATGCTGCTCACAGATTTCAAATGTTCTTGTTAAAAGTCACTTTCCCCAGATGAAATGAGTCCACTAATCAGTCTTCCCATGCAATTTGTACCATTTCTCACTTAATGCTGGAACTAATGTTGATTCTCCAACCGCATTGA
>MU759333.1:6134-20457 GCA_026770625.1 Nicotiana glauca | reverse complement strand
AATCTTCTAAAGTGTAAATGATCAACCTTGATGTCTCTCTCCTTTTCTCCCTCCTGCAAGAATTTATCTTGCTATTCCAATTTTTCAGGGTATAAGCAGGGAAAATAAAATCATCATGCGCATAATAATGATTTTTCCTACTCCGATCCCTTTGTCAAAATAAAACTATCTTAAGTTTTCTTCTTTTTTTTGATAATGTAACAAAAAACTATCTTAAGTTCCTTTCAAGCAACTCCTGAATGACGTCTACTTTAATTAAAAATTTCTCTTTCAGTTTTAATGGACTACCATATTACTTTGTAGGTTAAATAGGACTCATTCATACTCACACATCAGCTCAAATTCCTCTCTCTCCCTCTCCCTCCCCCTCCCCCTCTCTCCCTCCTTCTCTCCCTCTCTCTCCCCCTCTGTCCCCCTCTCCCTCTCCCTGTCCATCTCTCTTGATGAACCATAAGTTCTATCTAACTGCAGGAGGATGTTATTTTGGTAACATGACAATCTTCTAAAGTGTAAATGATCAACCTTGATGTCTCTCTCCTTTTCTCCCTCCTGCAAGAATTTATCTTGCTATTCCAATATTTCAGGGTATAAGCAGGGAAAATAAAATCATCATGCGCATAATAATGATTTTTCCTACTCCGATCCCTTTGTCAAAATAAACTATCTTACGTTTTCTTCTTCTTTTTTTGATAATGTAACCCGTATTATCAAAGGCGAAAAGCGCCAAAAAACTCTAAGGTCTAGTACGGCTTTAAGCGCAAAGCGCAAATAAAGCGTGGGCTTTAATGAAAGAAAGGCGCAAATGGAGAAAAACTACAAAATATGTATGTGTAGTCCAAGACTAATATCAATAAGCATGAATACCAAATTTAAGGACAAAAAAATTGAAGAAAATCTACGATGAAGTAAAATATCAATTGTTTAGTGTCACCTCCTAAGGATTATGCTCATTGGCAAGGAAAAGTATGCATTAAAGCCTTGATGACAACAATGAAGGGCCCGCTAAGCGAGGCGAAGCTCTCAACATGTTTTGAGCCTCACTTTAGGGCTTAAGCGCGCCTTTGATAACACTGAATGTAACAAAAAATCTATCTTAAGTTCCTTCCAAGCCACTCCAAATTGACATCTACTTTAATTAAAAATTTCTCTTTCAGTATTAATGGACTACCACATTACTTCGTGGGTTAAATAGGACTCATTCTTACTCACACGTCAGCTCAAATTTTAAAGAATTATGCTTCTTTTACTTTTGCGCCCTCGATGTCTATAAAAATGTGACAAAAGAATATCTGAACAACTCAAAATCTCTCGATCCTATAAAGACAATTCGCAATTTCTAATCTTCACCTTTATCTCATTCTCTCCCTATTCCGGCTGTAAACAAGTCCATCAATTTTCTCTTTAGTATTTCCATTCAGAACCGTCGAGCGTATCCTTCCCTTATAAGTAGTACTAGTACTAGTCTGGTATTCTCTTAGCCTTAGATTTCTATTATTACCTGATGTTGTTCCTTATGCTTTGGTTCTCTTATTATCTTGCGTTGTTAACGCTTCTTCTTCCATGTCTTCTTCGTTATCGTATTTCTTTTTAAACTGCTATGATTTTTGCTTTCCTTTAGCTGAGGGTCTATCATAACAGTCGCTCCACCTGCACAAGGTAGGGAGAACATATGCGTACACACTATCCTCCCAAGACCCACTTGTGGGAATACACTGGGTATCGCTTTATTTATTATTTCCATTCAAAACCACCAGCAGACTCAGCAGTGGGTTGAAGATTTGGTAGCAATTTGGAAGGTGAAAGTAGTTTACTGGTAAAGATGACATTGATTGTTCAAGTAAGCAAGCGTACATGGAAGAAAGCGGGTAAAATAGTACCGTAGGAGAGATGGTAGGGGGAGGAGGCCAACGAAGAGTGTGGAAAATTAGGTCATATCATACTAAAAATACTCGCTGCTGGAGAATCAGCTGGTAGAAACGGATTAAAATCCACAGAGACAACCATATTAGGACACTCGGCATGTTGAACCAAATTGGAAAACAAAAACAAAAAGAATGACTATTTAAGAATCTATAAGAGGACGAATTATAAAACTGAAGTGAGGTCCTAGGAATACATAAACGAACTTCATTTGGTCAGAGAAAATTGAAAAAGAGGATAATAGAGAAAGGAGTGAGATACGAGAATATACAGCTGTTAATTGATCTGAGATTGATCTTATCTATCTTATATATAAGAATAATTTTCCTTAGGGATACTTTTACTGATGGGAAAGATGAAATGAAATTGTCTCTACCCATCAACTATTTCTCTTCTGGAAACAAATAAAATCCCCAATTAACTTTTGTAAAAATTCAAGAGCCAATTCACTTGTCTAGACCCAAAGTTATACAACAACATTTTTGCAGCAAACAGGCTATCAGGCACATTTAGCTTCCAATAAGAAGGAACGGAAGGAGAGGTGAACCCTTGAAAGAAAAGGAGGAAAAAGTGAAAGTAACCCTTTGACAATGGTCACAGGTTGGGCGGTCGTGCATCTTAAGACCATCCAAAGACTCTGAAACTCTTTTTTGTGACATTCTTAGTTTCTTCTGGACAAAGATCAACTTAATTCCGAGAGGCCCAATTTCAGACTAAAATTGAGTAAACCATCTCCAACCTATCAGCTCCTATACTTGCAAAATTCATTTTCTTATTACATTGAAACTGTTGATGTGCAAACATATCACTTGGTAGGTCTGAATATAAGACCCGGAAATCGTCCAGGCAGGCAATTTGTATCATACCTGAAATCCTACCTTTGATAATACCTGGCCTTTGACACTTAAAACCATAAATCCTAAAGACAACTTTCCTTATATATCATCAAGTAGTATATAAATGCTCAATGCTCAGCTAAATTAGCTTGTCATGAAGATAGAATTATAGAAAGCACAAAATGAAACATAAGCTAATTTTAAAATCACAGCAAAATTACCAACTTAGCAACTTTCTTCCAGAAGTTAGGCGTTGCCTTTGCTGCGAAATAAGCATTCTGCAACGCCAGCTCCTGTTTGTTGGTCCACCCATTAGCACTACTGCTCTCCTCCATTCCTTGGTTAGTTCTCTTTCTCTTTAATCCCGTGTCTTTCTTTCCAGTGCCATTATCATCCTTTCCACAACCCGCAACTTCAGATGATGGGCCAGCTAAACTTTCTTTACTAGTCTCTTGAGGATGTGTAGGGATCTTTGGCCCATTCTTTAAATCAACCTTTCTTTTCTCAACTAAATTGTCAGCGGAAGCACAGCGTAGTACTTTAATGACAGGTGGGTCCCGAGTAGAACTGCGTGTAACCCTTCTTTCTATACTATTATCCGCACCATTATTCTCCAGGTTTACAATGCTCAATCTTGACGACCTTCGCAGCCTAGTACTGGAATTTTGGGAGATTTTTGAGACTTCAATCTGATTTTTGTGGACTTCGTCATCAGAAATCTCAGTAGCAGCGGCAGTAAGCCGGAGAGATCTTCTCAGAGTGGGTGTCGGTTTTTCTTGGTCTCTCGAGTTTCTTTGGGGCATTTTCGCAAACAGATAGGTGACGGAAATGAAGCCGACTTGGGAGGGAAAACTTCAGGATATGCTGCTTCGAAATTATGAGCACGGGGAAAATCAAGGGCCGACAAACTGGATACTGGACTTCGTCGGAAAAAAATGGATACTGGACCTGTAGTGGAGGCCCAACTGTAACGGCCTTAAGATTGGATGGAAATGACACCAGGTAGCCACTTTAAGCCTGTTTAAAATATATCCACAGTTTACAATATATTTGAAGATTATTCAATTCACTCAAACTTTAGAACACAACATCCTGAATTTAATCGTGTCCTAAAGTTCGAAAATTATATCCAAAAAGTTGAATCTTATGTCATGAATCTTAAATTAGTAGTTCAAAAAGTTACTTGTTCCTGGATTTCAAATTAGCAACTCAAAATTTAAGGACACTAATAGCCTGTTTGGCCAAGCTTATTTTTGGCCAAAAGTAATTTTTTTTTTCGGTCAAAAGCACTTTTGGCCAAAAATTGATGTGTTTGGCCAAGCTTTTGGAGGGAAAAAAAGTGCTTTTAAAGATACGCAGAAGCAGTTTTGGAGAAGCAGAAAAAAGTAGCTTCTCTCCAAAAGCACTTTTTTGAGAAGCACCTTTGAGAAAAATACACTTACATGTAGTTTTTTAAAGCTTGGTCAAACACTAATTGCTGCTCAGAAGTGTTTTTCAAACTAATTAGCCAAATGCAAATTGCTACTTTTGAAAAAAGCACTTTTGAAAAAAAATACTTCTCAAAATAAGTTGATTTTTGCAGCTTGGTCAAACGGGCTATAAGTCTTGAATTCCAAATTAGCAGCTCAAAGATTCAGGATACTTAACTCCAAAATCTGGGTAAATTAGCTAATCTTTAAATGCATTGTAAATTATAGATATATTTTAAACACCGGGCTTAAAAATAGCTACCGGTGGACTTCGCCATAAGATTGGTTCTCAACTTTGAATGGGTTTACAGTCTTGGGTATTTTTTTTTTTCGTTTTCTTTTTCTCATTAAGTCTACAAGTAATAATTACATAATTAGATCATTTATAAGGTAAAATATAAGTAAATTTCTGAATTTAAATTATACATACTAACGTGTAAAGATTTTTTTACAAGATTATATGATTTTAAACAAGTTAGTTTTTATTTTTACTTGATTAATTATTAATGTTTATCAAGAGATCTTACTTGCAATTACCTAGTGAGTTAATTATGTAATTATCTTTTGTTACGTGTGTGAATCTCAAACTCAAATTTCTATAATAATTATACTTAATTATTAATTTGATAAAATCGTAAGTGATCTACAATCACATGTTAAATAATTGGGTTAATGGGTTCCTCATCGGGGACTTGTAACGTGGAGTGTAAGTCATAGCCTTCGAATTTTACATTGTGGGGAAGATTTTTGACTGTAGCTATAAGTCTGGAAGGAATAATGAACAAAGTTCAAATGTTAAACTCCTGTTGTCAGCCCCAAACTTAAATTGTGACTCCCTATAGAAAGGAGAATGGATCTGGCACAACATATAGCGAGTGGTTTCTTGAAATTCACAAGCGGTCTTTGTTTTCATATAATTGTCTTCTTACTTGATATTTTAGGACTCTTTTGTAACTTGAGGTCAACGTCTAACCTGTATCCAAGAAGATCGTTTGTGATGAAATCTGTGCGCGAAATAGAAAGAATAACTTGTGTTATAAATATATCAGGTGCTAACTAAGGAAAGAAATAAAAGAGATTCCCACAAATCTGATATTTATGTACACTGCTAAGAAATAGTCTACATTCATTCTATAACAAGTGTCTAGATTTATTCTATAATAATTGTCTACGCTCATTCATCTTGTCTTCACTTAGCCGGTAGAAATCAAGTTCTCTTAAATTTTCTCACGAATAAAATGACAATCAACTTCAATATGCTTGGTTCTTTCATGATACATTGTGTTTAAGGCAATATGGAGCGCAACTTGATAGTCACACCAGAGCTTTGATTGAGTAGAATGCTTCAATCCTATTTAAGTTAAAAGATGGTGTATCCACATTATCTCACATGTTGATTGTGCCATAGCTCTATACTTTGATTCTGCACCGGACCGAGATACAACATTCTGTTTCTTACTTTTTCATGATATCAAGTTTCCACCGACAAATACACAGTAACCAGTAGTAGATCTTTTGTCAATATTGGATCCAGCCCAATCTGCATCTGCAAAACAATCAATGCGAGAATGCCCATGATTAATATATAATATTCCAAGTCCAGGAGCTCCTTTTAAGTAACATAGAATCTGCTCCAAAGCCTCCTGATGTTTGATTGTGGGCGCGGACATGAACTGGCTAACCATACTTACCGCAAAAGCAATATCTGGACGAGTCACAGTGAGATAGTTTAATCTCCCAACTAACCCTTTTGTATCTATCTGGATCATTAAATGGCCCACTATCATCTTTCATAAGATGCAAATTAGGAACCATTGGAGTACTGCAAGACTTGGCGGCCAACTTACCAGTTTCTGCTAGTAAGTCAAGAATATACTTTCGCTGAGATAGAAAAATCCCCTTCTTGCTTCTAGTTACTTCTACTCTCAAGAAATACTTCAGTTGTCCCAAGTCTTTTGTATGAAACTTAGTATGCAAGAAAGACTTGGGAGAAGAGATTCATTCATAATCACTTCCTGTAATCACAATGTCATCAACATATACAATAAGATCCAGTTGTTGATTGCCTGTACAAGACTGAATGATCACATTTACTCTTTTTAGCCCAAATTTTTGAACTACCCCCACTAAATTTACCAAACCAAGCCCGGGGACTCTGCTTCAAGCCATATAAGGACTTCTTTAAATGACAGACCTTTCCATACTCCCCCTGAGCAACGAAACCGGTTTGTTGCTCCATATACACATCTTCATGAAGATCACCATGAAGAAATGCATTCTTAATATCCAATTGATGCAAAGGCCAATTATCAGAAGCTGCTAGAGAAATGAACGAGCGAACATAAGTAAGTTTGGCAACCGGAGTGAATATGTCTGAATAATCCAATCTATAAGTCTGAGCATACCCTTTGGCCACAAGTCTGGCCTTAAGTCTTGCCACAGAGCCATCTGGATTAACTTTGACCATGAAGACCCATTTGCATCCCACTGCTTTCTTTCCACTAGGTAAATTCACTAAATGACAAGTATGATTTTCCTCTAAGGCATGTATTTCCTCAAGCATTGCTTCAAACCATCCTGGATGATTCAAAGCCTCTTTCACCGTTTTGGGTATAGAAATGGAGTCTAGAGACGCGGGGGATAAGTGGTCATAGGAAACAAAATTAGCAATAGAATATGTGAATTTTCAAGTACGTGTACCTTTGCATAAAGCAATGGGAAGGTCAAGGTCTTCTGGAGGATTAGACGGAAGAGGAACGGGTGACGAAGGAGCTGGTGCATGAGACGTATCATTTGTCTCTTGCCTGCGCGAGTAAACTTGAACAACTGGTGGTCTTGCTAACATAGTTGGAGCAGGTGTTGAAGGCACAATAGTCGATTAGTGCTCGATAAAAGAGCTAGGAGATGGAGGAACATCATCTGATTGTTTTGTCAAAGTAGGGGTAACCTGATATACTAGCCACTCATTTTCCTCCCCCTGACCTGTAAAAACGGGAGGTGCATAGAAGAATGGTATAGTCTCTGAAAACACCACATTAATTGACACCAAATATTTTCCAAGTTCAGTAGAATAACACTGATACCCCTCTAAAGGCGAGAATAACCAAGAAAAACACACTTCAATGCCTTGGGATCCAACTTGATAACAGATGGTCGAACATCTCGAACATAACACGTACTTCCAAACACCTTAGGTTCCATAAGAGATAATGACTTTTTTGGAAAAAGAATATTGTCAGGCATATTACCTCCAAGCACAGTAGATGGCATGCGATTAATCAAAAAGCAAGCTGTGGAAACGGTATTAGCCCAAAATTGTTTAGGAACTTTCATTTGAAACAGAAGTACCCGAGCTATCTTAAGTAGATGCCTATTCTTCTTTTCAGCAACTCCATTTTGAGAGGGTGTATCAACACACGAAGAGTGATGTAGTACACTATGTTGTCTCATGTAGGACTGAAATAACTCTGACATATATTCTTTAGCATTATCACTCCTTAGAATATGCACTAAAGCATTGAATTGAGTTTCGAATTTAGCACAAAAGGTAGAAAAGTGAGTAAACACTTCAGAGCGACTCTTTATAAAGTAAATCCAAGTCATTCGGGAAAAATCATCTACAAAAGTGACAAAATACTTATGTCCCGTTTTAGAAACAACAGGACGTGGTCCCCAAACATCAAAATGAACTAACTCAAAAGTTGACTGAGTTCGCTTGTTAACCCTTGGATCTAATGAGATGCGATGATGTTTTGCAAATCGACATGACTCACAATCCAATGAAAAAATATTCTGAAACTAAGGACAGAGCTTCTTCAACAAATGTAAAGAGGGAGGGATGCCCCAATCGACAATGTGCTTCAAAAAGAGATACGGCACTAGAGCATGCAATAGACCGTAGCTCCCATTCATCAAGGATATAGAGATCACCAGATAAATACCCTTTACCAATAATTTGCTTCGTCGTAAGATCAAGAAACAAACAATGATTGGGAAAGAATGCTACATATCAATTAAGGTCTCTGGTGATTTTACTAACAGAAATTAAATTAAAGACCAAGTTTGGTAGGCTTAATACAGATGATAGGGTAATAAGACGGTTTAACAGTTCCAAATCCAATACTGCTACAAGTTGTTCCATCAGCTACAGTAACTGAAGAGGGTGCTTTGTGTGATCGAAAGCTTAAAAAAAATATTTGGATTACCTGTCATGTGATTTGTGGCACCTGAGTCAATCGCTCATTTATTTGAATAGGTAATAAGACATGTCTTATCTGACCCGGCAAAAGCAGTAACTAAAGAAGATTCCTTAATTGATTTATGATATTGAAGGAACTCAAGAAACTCATCCGAAACTAGGATTGTTGGACTAGAAGTTGTATCATTATTTCCTCCTCGCTTATTGTTTATAGTCATCCTATTTCCAACTAATAAAACTCAATGTATCCAAATAAGTGATGGAGAATCCAACTGAAAGATCCAAACAGACTATATTCGAAAGCAGAAATCAGACAATACTTGAAAAAGATAGTAGCCAACGCAATCAAAAACCTGAGAATAGCCAAACTCAAAGTTGCACTCCAAAAGACAATTTTTTTGAAATCTAACCAAGCTTCAGATAACCTCAACCAATTCCCAAAATCAAAATAACAATCAGCAACTAATAAAAAAAATTTCAAACCTGACCAAAAAGAATGTTCACACATTCACGTTTCAAGACTCATCTCCAAAATGTGGTCAATCACCACATGACCACCATAATTCAACCAAAACTTCGAGGCAAAGTCGTAACGGGAAGCTAGACCAAGATTGGTCCATGAGCGTGCCTCCACGCGCAACTTAAATAGAAGTATCTCCGGCAGTTTCGTCGGCGCATGAGGCGCACGTGCTTCTCCTCCGACCACCAGATTTTGGGGTTTTGTAGATCGGGGGAGTTTCTGATCCAAGTCGAATAAAGCAGGATACCCTGCTCTGATACCATGTGCACGAAATAGAAAGAATAACTTGTGTTCTCATTTCAAGAGGTGAGCAATATAAATAGGCCAAATACATAGATGGCCCCTTAAACTTGGCCATTTTTTTCATTTAGACACCTTATCTAAAAGAGTGACCTATTGAACACTTCATTTTATTGAAAATGTGTCAATTAGACACACACTGCTGACATGGCAGTGTGCGTATATTGCACTCCTTGTGAGAGCGTGAAGAAACATAGGAAGTTTTTATTTTTTGTTTTTTTCTTCCTTCTCTCTCATCTTTTCTCTTGTCACCGCCAACCTAGCCACCAACGCCGAGACTCAGCCACCGTAAGAAACACCAACCATTCTCCTCTTTCTCTCTAAAACCACCACCCTCCACCTTCAGAGCACTCATATACAAACATCTCCATCACTTCAGTTTCGGAGATATTATTTTGGATGACTAGAACAAAAAAGCGAAACAAGAAGCAAATTATGGGTTTCTTTCTGCAAATTTCACCCATCTGAAGAAAAATATCTTTTAGCGGTTGGTTTGAACATACTTTGTTCAGAGAAAGGGTAAGCAAGAGTTTCTATGGAGTTTTAGATTTTTATAATTATAGACATACTTCAACTTCTTTTAGGCAATCACTAATTAGCATCCGTGTATTTGATAATAATTTTTAAGGTGTAATTAGATATGTGGGGAAATGGAGAAATAAAATGGTGGGCATGGTGGAATTAAGAAGACGAGAAGGAGTTGCCAGGAAAGGTTTGTCCACATGTCATTTCGTAATTGGCTTCTTTATAGCATTACTGCGTTTGAGATCACGCAGTACCTTTTTGTGAGAAGTTTCCATTTAGGTGTTTAATAGACACATTTTCAATCAACATTAAGTGTTCAATAGGTCACTCCTTTAGATAAGGTGTCTAAATGAAAATAATGGCCAAGTTTACGGGTCCGGCTATGTATTTGGTCATATAAATACATGTACATCAGGTGCTAACTAAGGAAATAAATATAAGAGATTCCTACAAATCTGCTATTTATGTACACTACTAAGAAAGAGTCTACATTCATTCTATAATAAGTGTCTAGATTCATTCTATAACAAAACCAAAACAGGGAAAATAAAATGAAAGAAACACAAAAAGTCCATGGGAGCAAGAACAAAAGGTAACGTTTGAATACGTATATGTATTCAATCCAAACACTCACTTAAGTCTTTACTACTCTAGTTTTATAAATAGCGGTGCAATTTCAACATAAACAATTCTTAGAAATAATTTGTTTCCGTGATGAAAATTGAAATATCTCTATGACTTGTTAGAGTCAAGTAGTAGAATTTACAGTGTTCCGTTGCATCTTAGAAATGAACTTGCATCTGCATTTCCGCAAGGCTAAAGAACTTGATGAGCAATAATGCACACGCTTCAAATGACATAAATTCATCTGGCGCATTGATGTTGTCTAACAACCTTACAAATGCGTATTTATCATCTTATAGAACAGCACATGTTGGAGGTCCAAGTAGAATTCTCAATTAATAGACGTGGAGCACACGTTGAGCATGGTCAAATTGCAATATTAGGACTTGATTTCGTTGAAGTAGGTAGGTACATTACTTGAGAACCTTCAGTACAACAAAAAGCAATAGCCTAGCATGCACGTGTGAACATAATTTACCCGCAGGAAGTGTCTGTGCAGTTAGTTTTCTTACAGAAGGTAAGAGAGAGAAAAAAAAAGCAATGCACAAAGTGTAAAAGAGGTTTCTTCCAGGGCATAACATAGACACCTAACATGTCAAATCTTGGTAACTCATGGTTGCTCAGTATCCAATTGGCTGACAATGAAAGAGGAGATCCTCATTACTAGAGGATTTGTTCAGCCATGGATCAAGTTTTACAATCATAAGATAAATGGAGAAGCGATTACCCTTGTATATATTTGACAATAGGATGGTTTCATGAGGCGGTTTCAACCCCAATAACACTACCATCTGCTCCTTCATCGTTTGATGCATTCTCAGAAGTCTCAAGGCAGGGGCTACTGATCAGTTTATCCACTTCATTATGAGAGGTAGAAGTTTTTAGTCCCTGGTGAGCTGTGATTGAATCAGTTTCAGAATTCTGGTGTAAAAAGCTGCTCGAAAAGCTCTGTGAACCAATTGCCTTTCTTTCACATTTGAGCATGGAAGACATTGATGATTTTGGAATTTCAGCAAGTTTTGATGTCGACTCCGACGGATTATGGAAGAGCAGATGAGCTACAATGCGGTCTACAGGATTCGTCTCAGTCTCTAGATTGGGCGGTCTCGCAATTCTGTAACAAAATGGAAACAGAAAAATGATGAATATGCTCACAAAGCCCTGGAAATGACCTATGTTCCCCTAGATGAATATGAATGAGCAAGGAGTAGTAAGTTGTTGCTAGGATTTAGCTCAATTCCCCTAGATGTTATACTAGAGCTGCAATCTCACAGCTATGCATGATCATAATTTAATGTAAATTCAAAGCTTACATAAAGATGAGTAATTGAGAGCATGGGACACATTACAAAGCTGAGGTCAGTTCTAAAATGCATGTAGTAGTAAGTTGTTGCTAGGATTTAGCTCAATTCACAATCTTGAAGAAACCATTCCCACGAATATTAAATCCTCGTTGCATGGGCTCTCTTGGAAACTGATAAGTACTGAAGTTAATGAATAATTCTACTGACTTCAATAAGCTCTATTAAACAAGACCGCGTTAGCAAACAAGAGATCAGAAAATGGAAAATGGCAGGGTCTTTGTTCCTATAAGTGGTGTATGCACGTGTCTTTGGATAACTAGGGATATGAGCTTACATTTTTAACAAGTTTAAGTACAATTCTGGGTAGATGCTGAATAAGCAACCTGATCTAGACAGGCTGCTAGTGCAAAACGGTATTTTGGAGAGAGAACTTTGATTAAAGGAAAAGAATGCAGTCTTCCACTCATCATGCATCAGACGGTAGAACTACAAAAGCAGAGATGAAGCAGATAATGCATCTTTGCAAAAACGATGAAAGAAACATTTATATCGCATACAATTCAATGATCAGAGGAAGTCATATCAGTTGTTCCTTCACCTTTGCTACTTCAATTTGGTGGTACTAAATCAAGTAGATGTTATATTTTCAATTTCTTGTTCAATTCTGCAGTATACAAATTTAATTTCAGCTTTAATTTGAATATAGAATTAGATACTTAATACTTCTTAGATCGAGGGAATACTTTCTGAAGATCAATAAAATAACTACTAAACTTGTCGTATTTTTTTACACCTTAACAAAGAAGTATAATATTTCTAATTAACTTTAATTTTGAAATTGAATTACATCACATATAGCGCACAAATAGATGGTTGATCCAGGCCAACAAGAAGCTCTAACCACATCTAATTCTGTTTCCGTTAGTTCTTCTTTTCCATACTAGTAGTATTAGTACATATTCTCGTATTTTCTTATTCTTAGATTTCTGCTACTATGTGTTGTTTCTGTCTCTTCAGTCATCTTATTATTTTGTTGTTGTTACTGCTTCTTTTCATGGCTTCTACACTACCAAATTTCTTTTTCATTATTGTTGTGCTTATGCTTTTCTTGAGATGGGGGTCTATTGAAAACAGTCTCTCTACCTCCACAAGGGTAAGGGCAAGGTCTACATACACACTACCCTCCTCAGACCCCACTATATGGGATTACACTGGTTATGTTGTTGTTGTTGTATCTTCTAGAAATGGAGTGGTTTGATCAAGAGATCCAATTTCTTTCTGTTGTTCAAGACCTGTTAAAAGAAATAGGAATTATTGGCTGCAAGCATGCTACTACCATAATGTATTCAACCATCAATTTGGGGTCTAAAGAGAATAGCACACTGGTAGACAAGGGGAGAAATCAAAACGCTGGTTGAGAAACTAATTTATCCTTCCCCTACGAGATCTGGTATTAATTTTCAGTCAGTATGGTAAGTTAATCTATGATGATCCAGATAAACAACTTGCAGAGGAATTTTATAGAATCTTGAGGTTTTTAAAGAGGACATTTGTCAAAGGTCTGTACTTCGAGGAGAATACAACAAGGGACACTAAAAATTTCACCAATGGTGATCGAACTGCTTCAAAAAAAGGACTAAAGATCAGATTCATATTACTGTATCCACATCTGAGGAAATTTGGTTACTTGAACAAGTAAGAAACAACACGTCTATCAAGAAGTACAGCAGAAACTGAATTCAGAATCACGGTACAAGGCAATTGTGAATGAACAAGGCTTGAAAGAGTATGAAAGGACCTAACGATCAAAGTTAAGAAATCTGTAAAGATTTACTTTGATAACCAATCACCTTGAACACCGAAGAATATCAAGTATTTCAGCACACTATGAAGAGCAGAGCACAATAGATTTTTACTGGAAATGAGTTAGAGTTCAATGACTTTAAGTAAGCTAGCAGTTTACTGGAGATGAAATACAGTTTAAAGATTTTAGCTATTGCTCTGGCAAGAGTATCCTGACTATTCATTTCTTTGAGTTTTCTGGCACATCAATCAACTTATTGATTAGCAAATACAAGCTGTTTCACCAACTCAAACTTTTTTGATTTGCAAATACGTCTATGTCACCACCTTGATCTTGAAAGAGTACCAAAATAAGTTGGGACAGAAGGGGTAGTTGTGATAGATACAAGTTGAGTGTCCACAATCAAGTTAGATCAATACATTGCAATTATCCATCTCTCTTAGTATTATGAAAGGCTAAAGTAAAATAAAAAAAGGATCTCAGATCTGTTGGGGTTTTAAACCCAGAGCGTAAAATGAAGCACGTGCTTTAATTAAGAAAGGCGCAAATGTAGAAGAAAATAAAAACTTTATAAGTATATAAGTCAAGAAAATTAACTATAAACACTAGAAACAATTATATGTACAAAAGAATTGAAAAAATTATAATTATTGTTTAGTGCCTCCCTCTTCAAGACACAGCCCATGGGTGATCAGGAGCACATATAAGTGCCTTTGTACTTGCATTGATGGGCTGGATAAGTGAGGCAAAGCGCTCAACTGGTTTTGCACCTATATTCTGGGCTTAAGCGTGCCTAAAGTGACTCTTTGACAACACTTATCCC
>MU759328.1:60809-99951 GCA_026770625.1 Nicotiana glauca | reverse complement strand
TATCCTATACGAGAAATGATGAAGATACGACAACTTGCCTTTCAAATTAATATGCTACGCGCCAAATCTGAAACATCAAATATGAACCTTTCACGATTGAGTCCACATTGCCACGATTCATTAAAAATATGGAGGGGGTTTCAAGTACTGGATGGAGAGGGAATAAACTCTTTTTCATGAGATGAATATTGACACGGTCCTGTTATCATAATTCTACGGCTGCGATACCTGGCCACTTTACGGCAACTTCAATACTAGGAATAAAATGAGTTACTTATTGCAGAACAATTTAAGTGAGAACGAAAGTCATACTACAATAGGAAAAGAAAGGGCCTTCTTGTGGCGGGTTTGTGAAAATCTCAAATTTCTCAGAAGCTTATGTAGATAACTGCCCCGCTTCAACTGATATGCACATCTATAATAGGAGCTGAGATAGGATCTCATATCACTAAATAGTGAAAAACTTTATGATAATATTAACGAAGGAGCAGAGTGGTTATTTGAACCATAGAAGTCATCTACACTAGGGAGAAAATAGTGAATCAAGAAAGATCACAATAACGGGCTGCTTTACATAGAATTTGGTACCACATAGGCAAATTTTATGACGGGTTATGCATAAGAACAAGTGAATACATGTTATCTTTTTGAGTAAAATGACTTGTAAGAAATTCAAAAGATATGGTTCCTTAGTGAGAGTCTAGGAAAGCAAGTAGAATTAGTTACCCTCGGATTCTGACTCCATTCAGGAAATCATTATAAGACTCAATTCCACAAGAGGTTGCAAGTAAGATAATTGTAATGAAGAGGCTTCACGAGTAATACATCTCGCTCAAAGGGTAGATACACAGAATGTACTACAAGGTCGTCCTGACTCTATCCCAAACTCCATAGTAATACTAGGATTGACGTATGACATAGAAATCTGAATCAATAAGAGCATATACACCACGAGATTGAAAAGTCAATATACCTGTAGCCACACCTGAAAAAGACTCTGACCTCTGATGCTTCCTCATAGCATAGAACCTATTTGGTCCCCCCTAGTTCCGAATATCACCCCCGACTGCTCCTTGTCCCGAAGGCGCTATAGATGAATTAGTTGTAGAACTAGTTGGTTGCGCTGCACCCCTGCCTGTGATCTGGCTGGATAAATGACAGTCTCTTTGAAGGTGACCTAACATACCACACTTGTAGCACACATTGGTACCATAGCGACATACTCCCGGATGACATTTCACACAACGGGGGCAAGGTTCACTAAACTAACTCGCCCCACCGACATGATAATTGCCATCCTTGCATACACTATAGACTTCACCCTCATCCTTTCTCCAAGCTTCCAATTCGGGAGTACCCATTCCAGTGTTGGTTTGCTGTGCGGGCCCTTGGAATTTCCCTGATCTACCACCCCAAACACGTTGTTGGGCATGCTCACGACATGTTAAATATTCCTTCCCACATACCGGGCAGACCGCGATAGGTGTACCCAACCTAGGGCATTTATCCTTCTTGTTCCCCCTCTTTCCATAACCGTAACATATCTCGAGAGTTATCCAATATCTCCCCAAGTGACGCTTCTTGCAAACTGAGCATTCTGGCGTATTAGTACCAACAACCCTCTTACGTTTCTTAGATGCTCTCACCGCGCTCTCAGGTGGTGCGGAGATATTAGCAGGGACAAGGACACTTCTCTTAGAAACAAGTTCCTCCAATCCTTCCACAACTTGATGCATCCTCCCTATGAACTCATGTGCAATCTCCCCTAAATTCATATTCAATGGCGGGGTTACTCCTTCTTCGCTGCTTCGCACTCGTTGATTACTCATATGAGAAATGGAACATAACAAGGAAATTAGATCTCTATCTTGAGCTCTATAGCACGATCCAGAATTTCAAAGAAGGGTGAAATTCCTAAATGTCAAAATAGCCTCCAACTTATAGATGTGGTCGACAACACACCGATAAGAAGGACTCTCCTAGACATGGCTCCGAGACATCCTAGGATACTTTAAAACCTTAGGCTCTGATACCAAGTTTGTCACGCCCCAAAATTCGAGGAGCGCGACCGGCGCTCAATCGAATAAACCCGACTGAGCAAGCCTGTTATGTTTCATTCTACCCAAACTAGTTCATAAATAAAGAGGGGATATTATCCCATTTAATAAAATGCAAAGAAATCTGTCATTAGCAAACTTCATTTCATTCTTGCTAATTTCTTCATTTAGTTTTCAAAATATTACAAGTTTACAAATTTAATGAAAACCATGCTTATCAAGTACCAATATTTCTAGCCCAGACTCCCAACATCAACCACCACCCACAATAGTCTACAGAGCCTTTAAATAAAAGATAAGAGCAATAGAGAAATTGCAGCAACAAGGCTCCGACTATACCTCAAAATGTATTCAGAAAGTGAACAAAAGATACATAACATGACCCCGGGATGGAGTGAGGCTCACCAACACAGCTGACGAAAAGTAGAGGAGGTGCTACTGCCGGTGGACTGGAGTATCTGCTATAGAACCACCTACAATCATAACACGAATGTAGCGCCCCCAGCAAAAGGGACGTTAGTGCCGTCGAATAGCACTAGTATGTAAGGCTAAAAGTCCTATTTCAGAATAGAATATCCATATAAGCAAAGAATCCATAAATAGTAAGTCAAGATCAACAATATTCTAACACCCAATTTTGAAACATTTTAGTCTTCTAGTTTATGAAAATAATATATATAATTTTTGTTTGGTTGGGAGATCTCTAGCACCGATATAAGTTTTACCACCGTCTTTGTTAGCACGAAGTTTGGTCACGACCCGATCGGCTAGGTCGTCCCTTTAGAGACATGTACCAAATTACAAATTTCCAGTTTTTTAAATTCTCAGATCTCAAATTTCCAGATTTTTGATTTCCAGCACAATACCACAATGTGTGCGGCATGGCGTCCGATAACGGCCCGATCGGCTAAGCTGCCTTCCCACATATGCCATGTGGGTTGGTGTTACCAAATTACAATGTTACCAAGATCATCCCAGTTAAGGGGAATATGCACGATCCACCCCTACACCGGCACGTGTAGTTTCAGGAATGAGTCTTATGACCCACCCTTCCTCGGTATTGCTAAAGATACTCCCAAAAAAACATATTTGATTCAATTTAGTATTGCACATAATTGTAGTATAAATACGAGTACACGAATATATCATAAACGCAACCACGCTTACCTCAATGTCCTTCACAATTTATAGATTCCAATTAGTATTTCCAGTCACCAACAACAACAGTATTTCCTTGGCTCATTTGGCCATTCACAAGATTCTTTATTCCTGGCACGGTGGCCGTATTCAAATATTTTTTCACATTTTCATCCCCTTATTTCCAAACATCACCAACCAATATCAATGTAACAAATATTCCAGAAATTATGTATTTTCGAGTTCAACTGAGACAGAATCATCAAGCATAAGGGACTTTTCCCAAAGAGGAATATACTAACCAACAATTATATTACACACTGATCGTATCTATAAGGCAAAGCATTGTATAAAACATCCACTTATGGGCATAGTTCGGGTACAAGACCTTTAGGCCATTCTACTTTTGGAAGTTAGCTCATAAGATTTGAGACTTATTTCATAATTGTTTCATACTTCCTTATTCGATTCATTTCCATATGTCATTACATCTCATCAACAAATAGACCAAGTAGACATAATCAACAAATTCATTTAGTACACACAATAGCAACTAGGAGCGTTAAACAGAGCAATTCTTCTCACCCAATTATCATGCTAAACTTCATTTAAGATGTGACTCAGGACTATACAATTTTGGGTAGGTAAACCACACTTAAACTTACAAACAATATGGAATTCACATCTAAGAGAGAAAGTTTAGTCTACATACCTTGATTGAGCTTTCCTTAAGTTCTACTAAAGTTTAGTCTACATACCTTGATTGAGCTTTCCTTAAGTTCTACTATACTCCGAGACTCTTAGCAACGTCAATCTCTTAGGAACATGACAAATCGAACCACAAATTAGAGAGGTGATCATATTTCTAGTTCATTTGAGCATATTTTCAAACACCAAGTGGGTATTATGCTTTTAAAACCATTTTGTGAAAGATCCTACCATCCCTCATCCCATCCTTAGCTCAAGACCTAACAAAATACTCTTAAGAACTCATGCATGAAAGATATCCACTTCTATCCTCATCAATTACCCTTCTAATGGTCTATCCTAGGTATACAAACAAACGAGGTCCGAATGACCTAAAAATTTGCACGCATATCCAAAATCACCCAACGAAGCTACTGCAACTCTCGAAACTCCATTCCGACTCTCGGATAGTTTTTTCCTAGTGGTCCTCTTCCATGAGGATCTGATTATAGCCTGAGTAGGCATCCAAAAAACTCAACAATTCATGCTCCGACGTTGATGAATCGTGATGATAGGGGAATCCTACATCATTTTTATGTATCTCATTAATTCCCTTCATGTAATGTAGGAGACCTGGCACAAATTTGTTTTAGTGTTAAACCCCTCAGCATTATCCATGATGCTCTCTTACAGGGAAGGTCCCTGCAATACTATCTTTTCCCCCATCCGCAATGGCCTTGGCCAATAGGATGTAACTTTAACTATCGTCGAAGTGTTATCCGTCGTCGTCGAGCAGGGTCGACGTTTAATGGCGTGTGTGGTCCGCACCGAAGGCACCGCGGCCGCAGTCCATTCTTTGCGGTCCGCGGTGTGGAGATTGAGAGAGATCATTTTTTAGAATGTTGAGCCATTAGATATCATGCTTTAGGATTGCTATGATCATTTGCATTAAACGGTGTTAAATTTATGCATTAGATACCCTGTCGTAGGACAATCATTTTGAGCAAACAGACCTGGATCAGTACTTTAACGGTTTTGGGTCCGTATCGTGATTTTGGGACTTGGCGTACGCCCGGAATAATATATATACGTAGTTATATAGTATGTATATATGTAGTATATGTAGTATGTATATATGTAGTTATACAAAAATGCATATTACATTTGCATTTAGGATTTAATTTTACATATTTTTAGATTAATTAGAAATTAAGGTTTTACAAAAATACAAAAAATCATAAAAATTGATTTATTTGGCTTTGTTTAATTTTTAGCTTTGAATTTTGTTAATTTTCTTTTAATTTGGTATTTAGTTAATTGTGTTGATTATTAATTAGAGCTTAATATAATTTGGTAGGTTAATTTAGTTTTTTTAGAGTTAATTTTAGTTTTGTTTTTAATTTAAAAAAAAAAGTTAAAAGAAAACAAATTAAAAAAAGGGGGGAAATTTCCCTACGCGAACACGGTAACGCGAGGCTTGAGCAGTTCCTACTTCGCAAACGCGAGCCATTGTCGGATCCAGACAAGCAATATGTAGCAAAATCGACCCCATTGGTCTCAACTATCCCCATGTCCCTGAGAACCTCATGACATCTGTGTTGATAATCCTGGGGATCCTTAGTAGATGCACCGCTGAATGTAATAGTGAGGACCTTGGGGAAACTCATTAAATCCCTACAAAGCCTCCAAATACGTAGCTGATCTATCACCGGTTTATGATGTTGCTCGGCTGAAGAAGCGGTACATGGCCTCGCCATTCATGAAAGGACAAGAGTGTTCTTCCCGGGCTGGGGTTTTTTGCGCTTCCTGTTGGTCATTGTGTAGTACGCTCCTGTCGGTTTGAGAAGTTTCATCTACTTATTGCGCGTCCTGTGAATTTGCATCCCCTATGATTGGTCTGGGAATGACATCAGGATCCCGCAGAGGACATTACCTTCCAAAACTCGGGTGTGCATTTCATGTGAGCCAAATCCAAATCTTAATAACGTTGAATAAAATGTGTTTCAGATTGTGGGTGTATTTCATGTGACGCGATCCAAGGACATGTTTTAAACGAAGTTCAATCATCTTTAAAATTAATTTAAAATGGTTTAAAGTTAAAATTTGCACATAGGTTCAAAATGTTCTAAATCAGATAATTAAGCCGAATATAGCAGTTGAGCAACCGTGGATGAAAGAATTTTCAGGTAAAGATATGATGGCCAATTTTGACCGAGCAAAATGGTTTGAAGAGGTTTAGGCCACACCCTGGCTTTTCAGTTGCCTACATATCCCTGGTTTTACAGGAATCAGGCCACATGTAGTTCATGATCCATTGGCAGAGTATGCCGACGGGTACATTCCAAAAATAAACACAATGTTTCAGGGTGAGTGGAAGGCTTATAGGGATGACACTTGCTCCTAAAGTTTGAGTTTCAAGATGAAAACTTAAGGACTGTCTGTCCTTAACTTTCAGTATCAAGTTCAAAAGTTAAGGACTCCTTAACTTATAATTTCAAGTTCAAAACTTAAGGACTGTCTACCCTTAAGGTTCTATGAGTTCTTGCTTGAAAGCCAATATCTCATCTCGAAGTGCCGCTATATGCCCGGGTGAGAAGAACTTAGCAATAAATTTATCCGCCAAATCATCCCAAGTAGTGATGGAATGATTGGGGAGTCTTTTTAACCAATCCAATGCCCTCCCCCACTTAGGGTCATTCAGCCTCAAATAAGAAGTAGAGTCCGCTCCAAACACATAATGTAACTTATCTCATGCTGCCATGTCAGTAGCGTGTGTTCAATTGGCACACTTTGTTCAGGTGCTTAATAAGATCAAGACTTAATTTAGGCGTCTAAACGGAAAAAAGGGATAAGTTTAAAGGGCCATTTATGTATTTGGCGAGCTTGGATTATAGACCTTTACCTTTTAGGAAGATGACCAAGGTGCCTTTCTTGATAAATCTTCAAGGTTTAAGCAAGATCTTTAGGAGAAATATTGATGAAGAACCACTTCTATCTCTAGGACCCCTTCTCTCTCTCTAAATGTATCAGAAAATAAGCCTAAAATGAAGGGTAGGGTGTAATATATCGACATGGGGTCGGGTTTTAAAAATAGGAAAATTAACCCTCCGATGTTAGGTCTGCTATAGCAGAATGGACCGCAGAACGCGAATGCTGGCTGCATAATGCACCGCAAAATCGACGTCCAAAACTGGGCTACACTGGTCCAATTTGCGACCTGATTTGCGACCGCAGATAAAAAATGCGGACCGCATAATGGACATTGAGATCGCAAATTTGACACAGGATCACATTTTTTCCAGCCTTTCGTAATTTGGTCATAACTTTGTGTAGCAATGTCCAAATGAAAAATGGTTTAAAGCGTTGGAAATTAGACTCAAAGACCTTTCATATGATAGGTTGTTCATCACATAAAACCTCATAAATATTTAGATATGCTCATTCAAAGTGGAGCCTTGTGCGAATCTATTTGAAATTTTAGCCTACTATGAAATTTTTCCCATTTGGAATACACTTAGGCTTCCATTTGGACCTCACATAACTTACCATAAGACTTATACACATAGTTACCAAGTCTAATTGATTTCCACCATATTAATATCACATAAATATCATAATTAGCCTATATAGCATCACGAAGCATAATTTTCTTAGCGAATTTTTTCGGGGCCTTACTCTTAGAAAGGTCAGTTCTATGATGAATTAGTATTGACTATGCATGAGAGATCACCAATAAAATCTTAGTTCCTAAATGTCATATAAGTGCTTGAAGTTTCCACCTATGGAGTCAGAATTCAACCTTGGACAGGCAAGCCAGCTGCTGGATAAATTTAGTTCTTAAACTGACCGATTTTCTTCATTCCCCACGTGTGTTGGAGCGATCAGGCCTCTCTTTGAACTGCTGCAAGTACTCATCGAAGAAAGAAATAGAATTAACGAGCATGATCTTAAAACTAGTTCAAAGTACTGAACAACAACAACGACCCAGTAAAATCCCACTAGTGAGGTCTGGGGAGGGTAGTGTGTATGCAAACCTTACCCCTACCCTGAAGGAGTAGAGAGGCTATTTCCGAAAGACCCTCGGCTTAAGAAGACAAAAAGATACAATATCAGTACCACCACAAAAATCATAGAAAAAATAGCAACAACATGAAAATCATAAGATAGATGCAAAACAGAAACAATAGTTCAAAGTATTGAACAAGTTAGAATTTAGCTCTTGTATGGGTCGAAATCTGACCAGATGAGAATCCGCGTAGAGAGAAATGCCAAAAAGTTGCTTAGGCCGAAGTCGTATCCATAAAATGCTATAATAACATGCATCTCGGCCATGAATGAGGTCGTGTATTCTGAATACCTGAACGGCGAATCGAACATTACGATATTTCAGACGATCATCCAGTAATACGGTCAAACGACTTAAGTACAATGGTTAATGACCATTGGATAAAAGAAAATACCTAGTATATAAACTATGTGAGAAGAAGAAGAAAGAGGGGCTGAAACAAATTCACACACAGATATATTATATGAGAAGAAGAGGGATCTTCATCTCTCCCTCTACTCATGGAGGAGAAAGAAACAAGAAAGCTCAGATCCTCAATATATCTCATTAGTCTCATCATATCAAGAGTGGGGGTTCAACCTTGTTAAAGATTGGTGACCCTTATTATCTATATATTCTTCACTATTATTCAGTATAATGACAATCACCATTCTTTTCTCATATAATGTGATTCAACCATGGTTATAGTTAAATGTTATGCTCTGTTATGTTTGTCCATTCTTACCTTCTATCTTAGATCTAGGATATATTATCTTTGGCTAGGATTTGCCTAAAATCTTCTTATTTTTAGTTTGACAAGGAGCCTCAATCTTTTGGTCGAACAACTCTCAGAAAAGAAATGATCCTAGGAAATTGCGATACCATAACTCCCTCCAATTTGTAACAAACCAGTAACCAATCAGAATAGAGGAGAACCTGAATATGAAATAATAGGCCAACAAGAACTATGAAAATATTTCTAGTCTAGAATTATTTCTAGAAAAACTTGTCAAAAAAGAAAATGTAAACAAACCAAGTTGAGGATAGGGCTCGGATATTTGCCTATTTAATCAAAGGAAATAGTAGAGTTAACACTGTTGTGGCTGCAACCAGAAAGACCTACTGACTTGTCTCACCAAGCCAGGTCATGAATCAACTCTAATATTTTTCACTTTTCATTTCATTATACTGCCTCTGAAACTTGGGTTTTTCAAGATTGAAATAAGGCACAAAAGCTTGGAAAATTGTTTGGATAAATTCAACATCTAGCTTAAATATCAAGTTGGTTAAAGACAGTACATAAATCCTTAACTTTCACTTTCATTCCATTTGAATTTGCTTCTATTAGTACCTAATAATTACACTATTGGAAAATGTGCATATAAACACATGACATTATTCTTCTGAAATTGGATATTATGCAAAAGCAGAAGAATAACTTGAACACAAAAAGAACACAATAACGCCGCCTCAGTCACAAGTTAGCTAGAATCAACAATATGAGTCATCACCGATAATGTCGCTTCGTTTAGACCATGTCACTCCATTTAGACTCACGCCAGACCAACATTATACAACATGATCATAAAAATAATTAAAGATTGAAAAAAAATAGACTCATGGTAGCACTAAGCTTAATAGAAAATAGAGGCTCAAATTTGATCTATCAGAAAAAGGCTAATCCACCATGGCTGCAACGATCAGAGACCTTTTATGATAGCACATAAGACCCACATCACAAATTCCCTTGCCTTTGCCAATCCAAGATATAGATCAGCTCAAAAATCTAATTTGCAAGCTTCTTGGAGAACATCATCATAGCCTCATTTACAAAGTTTAGGGTTTAGGATTCGGATTTTGGGTGAATAGTTTACGGGGAAAAATATGTACTTCCCATAAACATATCTGTCACTTTTATGATTAATGGGCCGTTAGTCTTTCTCTTTTTAAGAAAAGTACTGAAAAATTCATTGGCTATATTGAATTTCAAAGAAAGAGAGTGACCACCCTTAGAAAATCTCAACCTTTCTCCGTGTTGCATAAAAAAGCCTCATTTTTTTTAATACAAACAACTATGTGGGAGGCTCAAATTTTCCTTTTCTCATACATAAGCTAAACCCTGCCATGGTTGCAAGCTTAAGAAGTCTTTGCCAGATGTAGAAACTTAAATAGATATCATATCTCATAAGGCTGTTGTAAGCTGTCATGCTATGATATTGCAAAGCTCAACTAAATGATAAGTAAAGAATGAAAATCTTCACTGCCTCATTGAACTTAATTTTCTAACGATTAGTTTGAAATTGATAAAAATTGAGTTATCATTGGTTGCTAAGAATGACAGAGAGGGGCAATCACTCAAACAACTCTTCACAACTCTCTAAATCCATCAACCTTAGACTTAAACTAATGGGATTTTTATCGTTTTCATTTCACCTTCTGCTTCATACTATAGTGCCCTAATCTTTTTGACCTCCCAAAATTATGGGCCTCATGTGAAAGGTCTTATTTGTAGAAATGACACCAGGTAACCACTTTTAGGGTTGCTTCACTGAAATAATTTCCTCCAAAGAGTCCATATGAGGTGTTTATCAGAATTACGAACCCCAATAAGAAACAAGTCATATCAATAACAATAGATTCTGCACTTTGAGAGCCTGTTATTTATTGAAAAACCTGCTTTTGCTGGATAAATTAATATCCTTAGATGTGCTATTGCTATCTAATCGGAGCCGCCAAAATCAAAAGAAAATAGTTTTGTTCACTAAATCTTAGCTAGCCTTTGGCCATAGATTCTCAAATTTATTTTAAAAAATCTGATTTAGGTAAAATTTGGTTTAAAGATGAAAATGGGTTTGGACATACGCTTTCAAAATATATTTTATAAATTTATTTTGGAAAAACATGTATATTATTAGTGTTTGTAAATATTTTGGTCCAAAACCATCTATTGAGTTGGGTTTGGAATTTGAAAGGATTTGGGATTTTGTTGCAATATATGCAAAATCTACGACCAAACATGTGTATGCCAAATAAAACTCAAATTTATTTTGATAAAATATATGGCCAAACAAGTCCTCAGCTTAATCTATTGCGTAATCTTTCTTTTGATGTAAAACATACGTACATTAAACAAGATACGAAGATCACTTCATAATCAATCAATTAATTATATCTCAATTTCTAACTAGATAAGGTCGACAAAGTAAGCAACACTAGGACTGTGCGATGATCATCATTGTATTGGCCAAAATCTGATCGATGTGATCGGCCTAACCGAGATTAACTGTATTGGTCAAAATCTGATCGATGCGGTCGGCCTAACCGAGATCCCGTCCAAGTGACGAGATAGTGGAAGATGACATGGTTTGCTCCAAAACCCCATACTCACAATACCCGTTATGACAAAGAACGATACTCAGGGAACGACGAAAGCGGACGTGGCGTGAAAGTGTATCGACCATAGTGAGGATTTCATAGCTATATATAGGGAGGGAATCTTTCATTGAGAGGGGGGCTTTTTCTCTCTCTTCCCTCTTCTCTGTAATCTTCTTAGCAAAAGGAAGGCAAAGTCATTTTCCATGGAGGATGAAAAACAGTCATCTCCATCGATTAACAAAAGAAGAAATAAAAAATATCAATAAGATTGATCATCCCTATTTCATCTTATGCATTATTTTCTAATTTGTTTATGGATCTGGAGGTTATTGTGTTTGTCTATGATTTACCTCTTCATCCTTCTCTAATTGATTTAACCAAAAAGTTCTCGATAATTTTTGGTCAAACAATTTGGCGCAGTCTATGGGGATTTCTTAGTGAAAACTTCCTAGTCTCCCACAGATCAAATACCGGAAACATGATCACCCACCGAGAGGAACAGTAAATAAGTCTCACCCGCCAACCTAGATCATGATACTATATACAAGAAAAAGTTGCAACCAACATCATCCCCCGCACGCCGGGCAACCCATGAACCATTCAAAACAAGCCTAGCCCGCACAGGACAAAGGCACAAAAAGAAAGGGAAAGAGAGCCGAATACGGTTACCAAACTTAGAAAACACCATCCCCGTCCACGATCGAAGCGCCAAGCAGAGCAAGTAATGTCGTCGATCCACCTTCGTTCACCAACTCATCAGATCGGGATAAAGAGGATATCATCCTAACCCACCTTCTGTTGGTTGCTCAAACAAGAACAACGCAGCACGGGCGAGTGAGAAAGGAAATATCCCAACTGAAGAATGGAAAATTATTACGGAACTACTGAAATATCGTCCACCAGACAAACCGGACGCCTAGATAGTGATACCCTTCAAATGATACTTCCTCTCCCTCACCAAAAAGGCATCCCAAGAAAGCCTTCCTGGGGACCTAAAGATCAGGCCAACGAAGAGGAACCCCCCGATGTCAAAGCGTAATTCATCATCCCTTCCACCAATAATATCTCAAGACCGGAAAGAGAAATATTTAAATAGGAAAACTCCAATAATGTGAGCAAGCAGCAGTGTTTCCTGCTCTTCGATATCACACTCCCCAACGCAAACAAAATCAGGTGAACTGGGACTCCCCCTGAAGATACCCCTCTCCAAAAAACTGGAACAACGACGGGTTAATATTTCGACGAAATCTCGAAATGACACCCTTAAGGCCAAGGGCCTCCGCCAAAAAGAAGAGTTTGACCTCGATCGAATAACGACAGGTTAATATTTCGATGAAAGCTCGAAATAACACCCTTAAGGCGAAGGTCCTCCACCAAAAATAAGAGTTCGACCTCGATCGAACAATGACATGTTAATATTTTGACGAAAGTTCGAAATAACACCCTCAAGGTCAAGGGCCTCCGCCAAAAAGAAGAGTTTGACCTCGATCGAACAACGACGGGTTAATATTTCGACGAAAGCTCGAAATAACACCCTTAAGGCCAAGGTCCTCCAACAAAAATAAGAGTTTTACCTCGATTGAACAACGACGGGTTAATATTTCTACGAAAGCTCGAAATAACACCCTTAAGGTCAAGGTCATCCGCCAAAAAGAAGAGTTTAACCTCGATCGAACAACGACGGGTTAATATTTCAACCTCAAAATAACACCCTTAAGTATAAGGGCCTCCGCCAAACAGAAGAGTTCGACCTCAATCGAATAACGACGGTTTAATATTTTGACGAAAGCTCAAAATAACACCCTTAAGGATGGGGGCCTTCGCCAAAAAGAAGAGTTTGACCTTGATCAAACAACGATGGGTTAATATTTCAACAAAAGCTCAAAATAACACCCTTAAGTCCAAGGGCCTCCACCAAACAGAAGAGTTCGACCTCAATCGAACAACGATGGTTAATATTTTGACGAAAGCTCGAAATAACGCACTTAAGGCCAAGGGCCTCCATCAAAAAGAAGAGTTCGACCTCGATCAAACAACGACGGGTTAATATTTCAACAAAAGCTCAAAATAACACCCTTAAGTCCAAGGGCCTCCGCCAAACAGAAGAGTTCGACCTCAATCGAACAACGATGGGTTAATATTTCGACGAAAGCTCGAAATAACGCCCTTAAGGCGAAGGGCCTCCACCAAAAAGAAGAGTTCGACCTCGATCGAACAACGACGGGTTAATATTTCAATGGAAGTTCGAAATAACACCCTTAAGGCCAAGGGCATCCGCCAAAAATAAGAGTTCGACCTCAATCGAACAACAATGGGTTAATATTTCGATGAAAGCTCGAAATAACGCCCTTAAGGCCAAGGGACTCCACTAAAAAGAAGAGTTCGACCTCGATCGAACAACGACGGGTTAATATTTCGACGAAAGCTCGAAATAACACCCTTAAGGCCAAGGGCCTCCGCTAGAAAGAAGAGTTCGACCTCGATCGAACAATGACGGGTTAATATTTTGATGAAAGTTCAAAATAACACCCTTAAGACCAAGGGCCTACGCTAAAAAGAAGTGTTTGACCTCGATCAAACAATGAAGGGTTAATATTTCAACGAAAGTTCGAAATAACACCCTTAAGGACAAGGGACTCCGCGAAAAAGAAGAGTTACCTCGATCAAACAACGACGGGTTAATATTTCAAAGCTCGAAATATTGCCCTTAAGGCCAACGGCCTCCGCCAAAAAGAAGAGTTCGACCTCGATCGAACTACGACGAGTTAATATTTCGACCAAAGCTCAAAATATTGCCCTTAAGGCCAAGGTCCTCCGCCAAAAAGAAGAGTTCGACCTCGATCGAACAACGATGGGTTAAAGCTCGAAATAACACCCTTAAGGCCAAGGGCCTCCAAAAAAAATAATAGTTTGACCTCGATTGAACAACGACGGGTTAATATTTCTATGAAAGCTCGAAATAACACCCTTAAGGTCAAGGGCCTCCACCAAAAAAGAAGAGTTTGACCACAATCGAACAATGACGGGTTAATATTTCGACGAAAGCTTGAAATAATACCCGTGAGGCCAAGGGCCTCCGCCAAAAAGAAGAGTTCGACCTCAATCGAACAACGACGGGTTAATATTTCGATAAAAGCTTGAAATAACACCCTTAAGACCAAGGGCCTTCTCTATAAAGAAGAGTTTGACCTCAATCGAACAACGACGAGTTAATATTTCAACAAAATCTCAAAATAACGCCCTTAAGGCCAAGGGCCTCTGCCAAAAAGAAGAGTTCGACCTCAATCAAACCGCGATGGGTTAATATTTTGATGAAAGATCGAAATAACGCCCTTAAGGCCAAGGGCCTCCACAAAAAAGAAGAGTTCGACCTCGATCGAACAATAACGGGTTAACATTTCGATGAGAGTTTGAAATGATACCCCTAAGGCCGAAAGCCATCGCCGAAGAAAACTAGGACTCGCGACAGGATGATACTTTGATATAAGCTCAAAAATAAAATCCCTACGGTAAGGCCATTTTTAGAAAAAGAATCCGATACCATTCGGACTTCGACATAAGGTGAAAAACACCATCCTGTCGGCTAAAGCCGTCATCAAGGCTCTACTCAACCCGAGTGACCTTGAAGTCCCCTAAGAAGTGGGAAGTCAGCACTTAAAAATCTATTTTTCATCAAAATTACAAAGAGAAAAATAGGAAAAGGAGTGCAGAAGGCATGTAACGATGAAAAATACTCTTCATATAAAGCTACTGCGCAAACAAACGCAAATTACCTACAGCTAAAACCAACGGAGCCTAAGAAAGAACAATAAACAACAAAAAAAAGTAAGAGAAACAAAGATGGCAATTCTTTCACTCGGCACCATCTCCAGGTGATCCTCCCTTATCACCCGCACCCTCATCAGCTTTTGGCGTTGCAGAGTCATATCCACAGTTAAAACGAGCCTCTCGTGCCTTTGCCCGTGTTCCTTCATATGCGGCCTCAGTAACATTGCCCGCCTCCCATAAACTCTTGTAGATGTCCCATTGGGCTTCAGCATGAACCCAAAGCTCATGCAAATAACGAGGAACGGCGGCGGAGGAGGATTCGACTTGAGCCAACGGTTGCTCCTTTTCGGCCTCGAGAGTAGTGTCCCGATCCCCTAGGGTTGATTCCTCTCGATTGATCTCACTGATGCGCTCCTCAAGCCTCGCTTCCATTAGCGTGGTCGTCGCCCTCTCCGATTCCTGCTCGAATTGGAGGACATAGATGGTGTTCTCTAAAGCCGCCGGCATCGCCAAAGCCAATGACCAAGCACTCTCGATATTTTCCAAATCGAAAAATTTTCTCTCTAACTCAGTCAACTTCCCCATCCACTTCGCGCTCATCGCCTAGACCCTGATAAGGTTATGATCAATCTCAGATTGCATAGACCTCAACTTCTCCTGAAGATATTCGCACTCTACAACAACCCCTTTGCCCAACTCAAGCTCTTCATCCTTTATACAAAGTTGCTCATTGAGTACACTACTTCTAGCCTCCATCAGTTGTTGGTCCTTCTTTTCCAGTTCCTCGCCGAGGGATTGAGCATCAGGGTTCGCCTTCAGCCGCTCGTGCATCTCACAACACTTATTGCGATAACACCAATATTTCCCCAGCATCGTTAGGAAAATCTTGGTCCGAGTATCAGCCTTGCGAGCACTTTCAATCTCCACCATATAAGTCTGAAAAACGAAAAGACAGTCTAAGTCCAGGCTAGCAAAAAACACAAAAAGGACATGAAAGAAAAGTGAAATGTACCCTCAAGCCCATAGCAGCCACTTCATGCATCAAATCAATATCAGGAACGTTCCGAAGAGCTTCACTCTCGGCGGGGGAGCACAAGAGGTCAAATTGCGATACCAAGTTCTCCGTATCTCCTAGTAGGTTGATATCTGACGGAATCTCAAGAATACGGGACGACCCTCCTGCATGAATCACCGAACGGATAAGACCCTCCTCAAACATCCTAAAATCATCAGTATCAAGATCAGACTCGGATTCTTAGTCGTCGACCACGACATCCTTTCCTATTTCTGCGGCCGAAGAAGAAGCACGACCATGTACCGAGGACGATGGCCCATCCAAAGTAGTAGCATCTGCCTCAGAAGTCTGACCCCCAATTGCGGCAGATGGCTGATTAATAACAGTGGTGGGAATCTCTGTCAATGGGTCAGACATAACAGCTGGCGCCGTCTCTATAGGTGGAATGGCATCAACTCCTGCCTTAAATTTCGTCAAGGGAATGTCTTCCTCTAAATGTTTCACGGCTGAAGGAGCCGTTTCGAACTCCACTCGCCACCTCTTTGATGCCCCCCCTTTCCTAGGCACGAGAAGATTCCCTCGTTGGGGAGGTAACAGGGGCTAATATCTCAGGTCAAGGGGTAACCTCCGCATGTACAGCCGTAACCATAAATTCGACTTAAGCGGCTCTCGACGAAGGATGGGTAGTAGACACCGAGGCAGGACAAGCGGATGAGGCAGGTTGATGAAAATCTAATGGAGGAGCCCTCACTCTCCGCACTCTTGCTAGCATAGAAAAACATCACATAAGAAACCAAGTAAAAAGGGGAGGAGAAGGAATAGCGAACAAAGACGTTATTACTCACCAGTAAGGGGCTAGCGTCCATATTTCTCCTACAAGGACGACCATGTACGGACACCCACCGAATGAGGATGGATGGCTCTCACGCACTCGTTGATACCATCAATAGGTGCAGGAGGTAGCTTCGCGGCTGTAAAAACACAATTTAGTACTACCCAAAAGAAAGCAGTCAAACATCACTCCAACAAAAAACATAGCTTACGGGCAAAGTTCCATTTCTCAGGAAACCCCGTAGGATCCACCACAAGGTGTTCGGTCTGCACATAAAAGTAATTCTCGTAGAAGCGATGGTTGGCTATGTCATCTATCTTCACCACCAGAATCGTCAACCCTCGGTGGCAAATGTGAATCATCGTGCCACGAATGAGTTGAGGGGCGAAAATATTGAGCATATGCCCCAAAGTGATCTCATGACCAGCAAACTCCGCAAATTTGAGCAGCATGAGGAACAATTTATATAGGTACATTGAAAGTTGCACTGGGCATACCTCGTAAAAGCGGCAGAAATCTACCACCAAGATAGGGAGAGGAAGCGTGTATCCAACAATAAAGGGGTAGGCGTAGAATGCGCAATACCCTGGGCAATCAAAATGGACTATGTCGTCCCCCATCGCCGACAGTATTTCAACGTGCGAGGGATTCCCTGCCTAGCCTTCAATTCTGCGATCCCCTCCTCAGTTATTATGGAGGGAGCAGTTCTGGCTCCTTCCCGGCGGTACTATAGAAATCGCTCCACGCTTTACTAGGGCGAGGCAAGATCTCAGTTGTCGCACCTCTTTTTTACGCTACCGCACCCCAATTAAAGGATAATCGAAACGGGATTCGTTTATTAAGGGATTCAGAGTCGCCACTTGAGAGATTAATGGTGTCCCAAGTCACCGGTTGAATCCCGAATCGAGGAAAAGATTGACTCTGTATTACAATCCGCGAATCAGAAATCCGAATAAGGAATTCTGTTAACCCGGAAGAAGGTGTTAGGCATTCCCGAGTTCTGTGATTCTAGCACGGTCGCTCAACTGTTATATTTGGCTTAGTTATCTGATTTTAGTACATGCTCAAACATATGTGCATTTTTACCTTTTAATCGCTTTTGATTATTATTATTTTGTAAGAATTTCAACGTCGTGAAAACACATCTCAAACCATGTCACATTAATGTACTCGTGGTTATTGACATATTTCGACTCTGTTGAGATTTGGATTTGGGTCACATAAATGTGCACCCGTATTTATGAGGGTAAGATTAATAAAATCGCGCCTAAAACGACTAACGTGTTGTTATCTTTTTGGGAAGGCCGTGAAATTTGCTAAACGGCCCGTCCCGAATCTCTAAGTATTTTTTAATTAAGTAATTAATGAGGGCCCGCAATTTGTATTTGGTTTGGCGAGGCTCGTCTCATTTTTATTATTAAAAGGCCAACCTAAAGCAAACTAAAATTTTTTATTTTTATTATTTTTCTCTAAAAGGCTAATTAATTCACGAATATAAATTCGGGCCTCGAATTCAAGTCCGAATTCAAACAAAAGGGAAAACCCTTTTAGCTTAAACCCGCTACCTAATTCAAAACCCAATTTTATATTTATGATTTAATTCCCATGTTCCTAATATAACTTTAAGCAATCTTATGTCCATAAATTGGCCCGATCCAGTCAATTGAACTGGGCAGCCTGGGTTCATGAAATAGACGAACTTTGGGCTAAAAAATGAGCCCAATTCCAAATTAAAGCACACAAATTGGACAACCTCCAGCTGAAACGTGTATTGAATTGCAACTTCTAGTTATGTCACTTATTGGACTCTTGTAAAGTTATCAGCTATTAGTAAGGTGACAAAACATGTTGGATAATGATTTCGTCAACACTAATCATACTAACCTTTTATTTAATTTTAGTTTCCATTACTGAATTAAACTATTAAAGTCGTTATTGAAATGAACATCACCATATGATTCCAAACTATTCTACACTAGACTTGTTATCATGGAAGGGACCAAACTTAGACTACAGTTTCAAAAGCTCAAATTAGTTTCTGACATATTTCTACTTAATTGAATCCTAAAACATTTATTGGACACGCACTACTGATCTTCGACTGCCATTAATAATGCCAATTTCAAGTTTTAAACTAATTCAATTTAACGCATGTAACTACACAACTCATATGCTTATAGGACAACACCAATTCATTTTTAACAATACAAGTAAAAAAATAGTCCAATTACAATCCAATTTCAGTCTACTTATACAGCTTATAATCTCATTAACATTACTGAAGCATAGTTCAAATGAGTCAACCAATAAGTACAAAACAAAACTAATTTTTCTAACTGAACAATAGCATTAACAGACCAAACACTAATATGCATTTTTTTCATTATATAAACTTCAAAAAATGATCTTCTACATGTGAACACCACTTCAGCACTACTTGAGCTTGGGAATATACCTGGATAAGGGAATACAAAAAGAAAAAAGGAATGATAAGCAGCAGCAATGACACAGCAAACAACAAACAGCAACCAGCAAAAACCTTAAGTCAATCTAGAAACAGCTCGAAACCCAATAGAAAAACCCACACAGTAATAGATCAGACTCAATTAAATCACCACACCTTCAAATGCCCTGAACACCCCAGTATGGAATAGAAAAAGAGAGGTTTGAACTATTTCTGATCTCAAGATTAATGTAACAGTAAAAAATTTTTCAAAAAAGAGACCACTTCCTCCTATTATGCTCTCCAAATACTCTCTTTAAACTGATTTCCCAATGTCTGTCTCGTTCTCTGTATCAGTATATGGTAGAACCTCTTTTTTGTATCCCAAAAATACTCTCTTTATATCCAAACTAAGGCCTTCTCCTCCAGCTCTTAAGAGCACTCCACCTAATTAAAAAGAAAATAGCCCATAATATTCCCCTAAACCCCCACTAATTTATGATTTATTCTTTTTAATCAAAAGGGTTATGGGCAGACTATACTATTCAAGTTAAACCCCATGCTACTGTGTTTCCCCATCCCACTACTCATGGATAAAATAATATATTAATAGTATACTAATACTTTACTGCAGACCACTCATTAACTACAATTTTTTAAATCTTTCCAGTTCCCAAAATACCCCCTGATGTTCATGACTTTATTGTGATCTAACGGAATGAACTTAAGGCTCAAAAGTGATCCTGGGTTCAATTCACATCAGACCCTAAACCTATTATGTAACTCAGCCAACTCAAACAAACACTAAACTTAAGCTAGATCAAACAAAAAGATGAGAGATTCAGTGGTTCAGGGGATCAATACAAATACACACATTGAAATCCTTTGTATTACTGCTCAGAACAACTCACAGGAACATCACATGTTCGTACAAGAAAATTACTGATATTGAATAGCTCGAATCATCTCAACAAAATAGAAGAAGGCTGAATCCCAAACAAAATTAAACAACCAAGACAAACTAATTGATGAAGTTATTTTGAATGATTCACACAGTCAGTAGTGATAATCGACAATAACCAGAAATTCTGATAAATCTGGACCAAATAAACGGTCCGATGAGAAGTAAGAGACAAAGTAACCAAGCAAACACAAAATCAATCAAATAAAACACCACTGAACCTAAAACGGGTAACAATAACTATAGAACAGAGGATGAATGAAGCTAGTTGACCAAACACGAATTACAACTAGCTTTAAACTGACCAAAAACAACAACAAAAGAATGGAAAATAAAAGGGAAATAGAAAAGATACCCAGAATCAAACCCAACAAACTCTGCTCCGTCAACCTTGACTCGAACTTTTGCCTTATGCTTGAAGCCGAAACGGGCCTTAATCGAGTGTCCTCGATTGAGAGCATACGATTAAGGCCGGCTACGACTTCAAATTTCTCTTCAGACCGATTTCCTCTCTTTTCTAGGGTTTTGCTTGATTTAAGATTTGAGTAACTCGGGTTCGATTCGAATGATACTACCATGGTATTTGGGGCGAGGGTGGTCTGGTGGGTAGTTGGGGTGAGTTTGGGGTTCATTGGATGAATTGGGGTTTTTGCTCGAATCTTCAATTAAAGATTCGAGACGGTCAGTGATGATTCGAGCTAAACGGGTAAGGGATTCGTTTTGAGGGGGTCAAGGTGCACTAGGGGTGTTAGTATGGTGGCTGTTGGAATATATTAGGTTTTCTATTAACTCTTCTATCTGATATTCGAAAAAATGGGTTGTGATTCGAGGGAAGCTGATTAGGGGACTGGAATGGGGAAGTTGAGGGGAAGCTATGGTGTAATTTTAGGGGGTTTTGGTAACTGACCGCTGCCATAGGCAATTTCCGGTGGGCGGTCCGTGGCGGAGGGAGACAATTTGTCTCTGAGGGCTTAGAGACGAAGAGGGCAGGGGGAGTTTGGTTCAGGGGGGCGGGGGTGGCTTTGGAACCTTATATACGTGGAGGGGAAAACAAATCCAAACCGTTCGATCAATTTCGATCAACGGCTTGGATCGATTAACTTATCAAAACGACATCGTTCAGTCATAATAGAGACCGGGTTGGTCTCTTATGTGAACGGGTCGGGCGAGATTAACAGGTAGGAGGATGGAATCCTGGCCGTTGGATTGATTTAATCCAATGGCCCTGATTAAGAATGACCATACGATGTCATTTTAAGACGTCTCTAGATCGGGCATATGAGTGATCTGGGCTTGATTTTTGGTCTAAAAATAGTGGCCCAATCCGATTTTCATCATTTTTTCACTCTTTTATTCTTTTCTTTCCTTTTCTTTTTTAATTCCTAAATACCAAAATTCCTAATTTAAATTGCAAAACCGAAAATAACTTAGAAAAATATAAATTAACCCCTTAATAATTAACACACAATATTAAACACTAACAAAAACACACAATTATACGTTAAATGACAAAATTACAACAAATACATATTTTTGTGATTTTCTTCTTTCAAAACCCAAATATGGTTTAGTTAATTCCTAATTATAAAAATAAAATCCTAAGTGCACATGCAACATGTATTTTTGTATTTTCATTAATTTAAACAAATAAACACGCAACGACAAATGCAGCAATAGCACAAAATTCACAACAATTGCAAACAAACAAAAATTTATTTTATTTTGGATTTCTTTTGGTGTAATTCGTACAGGACAAAAATCACGTGCTCACAGCTGTCCCTCTTTGTCCGGAAACACGAAGGGTTTTCGTGCAAAGATAAAGTGAGCGGATACGAGCGATTTTGCCCACTTGACTACTCCGTGTGAAGCATTTTTTGAAAGATTTAACCAGACCTTTGCTTCAAAGGTTTCCTACATATCCCTGGCTAAAAGGGAATCAGGTTAATGTAGTTCGGGAAGTTTTGGTAGCTGGGACTACCATGGGACCGCAATTTGCTGTTACTGCTGCATGTTGTTACTACTGCTTTCCGACCTCCTTATTACACCATTGCTAAAAGGAAAACAAGAAGCTAGACTAAACTAAGGATTACAAGATCTTATCTATCTCTGACTTGCTCTTGTTGCCTTGCTTTCTTATTTGTGTAGTGGATTTTATGCTGGGGGTATTTTGTTGTAACCCTCCACATTACTGCCTTCTGACTTGAACTTGAAATGTATTTCTCTGTTCTACAGGCGGGCTCCTGACTTCAACGGCAATTTAAGACAATGCAGCCTCCATTCTCCAGGCGGGCTCCTGACTTCAATTGTAACTTTAAAATATGATTCAACCTCCATTCTCCAGGCGGGCTCCTGACTTCATTAACAACTTGAAATACAACAATCTCCATTCTACAGGCGGGCTCCTGACTTCATCAACAACTTAAAATTTAACAACCTCCATTCTACAGGCGGGCTCCTGACTTTATTAACAACTTTAAAATAACACCTCCATTCTACAGGCGGACTCCTGACTTCTTTAACTTAAAATATAATGCAGCCTCCATTCTCCAGGTGGGCTCCTGACTTCAACTGAAACTTTAAAATATGATTCGGCCTCTATTCTCCAGGCATGCTTTTGACTTCTTCAACTTAAAATTTAATAACCTCCATTCTACAGATGGGCTCCTCACTCCAACTTTGACTTTAAAAATAACATCCTCCATTCTATAGGCGGGCTCCTGACTTCAACTACACCTTAAAAATATATAACAAACTTCATTCTACAGGCGGGCTCCTGACTTCATCATCGACTTAAAATTTAACAACCTCCATTCTCCAGGCGGGCTCCTGACTTCGAATATAACAACCTCCATTTTACAGGCGGGCTCCTGACTGCATCATCTTAAAATATAACAACCTCCATTCTACAGGTGGGCTCCTGACTTCCACTTGTAATTGCATCCCTCAAACTGGTGTTTCATTTCTCTAAAACTTGCTGGGGATAACACTGCCGGGGAATCCCTTTTCTTCAAAACTGGTGCTTCATTCTTCCGAAAACTGTTGGGGATGACATTGGCCTTTTGCTTTTTCTGACCCCACGTTTCATCCTTTTGTTATATCCGGTGGGGATACAACTTCCTTTATTAAAAATTGTTGTTTTCCTTCTTTCAGCACTGCTGGGGATAACACTGGTTTAGAGACCATTATCCTTAAAACTCGAATTATCTTTCTTCTCTCAAGATTGCTTTCTCTAAAACTTGTATTGCCCTCTTTCGTAAACTGTCGAGGATTCCATTTCCTTCAAAACTTGTGTTATCTTCCATCTTCCCCAAATGGGTATTTGATTTCAAAAAAAATTTTGCAATGAGAGAAAGATTTCTGCCCCAGTTTGATAATCTTCTTTGTGGCCTCGTCTTTTCGCCATCAATAACATTTCCTTTCCCTGTCTCAAATCAAAAAATTTGTTAGTTTAAAATGTGACGAGTGATCATGTCACTCCTGCTGGGGATGGTTTTTCCCTTTCTCTTTTCCTTGCTCTGCGTTCCCAAAACTTGTTGGGGGAATGTTGTTATTTGCTGGGGATGATATCATTCCTGCTGCGGATGATTTTTCCCTCTTTTCCTTCCCCACTCTGTGTTGTCCGACCCTCTTAGTCGATGATCTGCCAGGGATGCTCCTTCTTCCCGATTATCCTTATTCACAAATTTCTCAACTGCTGTTTTTCTGCTTTTCTCCATACTTTCCCTAAAATCCTAGACCAATCCATCATTTGGTCTTGCAACAAACATCTTTTCGTTTTATTGCCTTATCTTGGGCTTATTCACATTTTGCTTTGCACCATTTTGGCAACTGGTAGTAAGCTCTGAAAAATCTTTCTCAAAAACAAACTGCTAGAGAAAAAGCTTTAAACTAAGAAATGAAAAGTGATGACTGCAAAGGATAGAAAAAAGAAAAAGCCTTTCTGAATAAATGTTGAGGAGAAAAAAAGAACTTATATGAATGGTATAACCGGTCCCAACGATCACGTCGTGCATTCCGGATCTAACCAACCCAGTCTATTTCTCAATCAATCTTTCTGATGGCTTCATTTGGGGATGAGCAAGCACCCCATTCTTTGCCAAATGCGGGTCCTTTCCGCCAATCTTATCTTGTCGCCTCATAGTGCCCTTCGAGGGGTTTTCACTAATAAGACTCTTTCATTTCTCTCAACTCCCGTTGCCTTATGGTGCCCGTGAAGGTTTTCACCATAAGACTCTCTCATTTTGTTTCTCTCAGCTTTTGTCGCCTTAAGGTGCCTGTGAAGGTTTTCACCGATAAGACTCTCTCATTTTATTTTATTTTTTTCGCTGGGGATTGGAGTGTTACCGATAAGATTCTCTCATTTTATTTTATTTTTTTGCTGGGGATTGGAGTGTTACCGATAAGATTCTCTCTACTGGGGATTCTTTTGGCTATCAATTCCTTCAGCTCATGATCCGCATTCAGTCGGGGATCATTGTGTTATTCTCGGCTTTCATTTGCCTGACTTGGCACCTCTCGGATATTGATCGGGAGGTCTTTTGGACATCAACATGGTCTTTTGTATGGGGATAAAAGAAAAGTATATCAAAAATTCGAAATAACTTCGATGGGTAAAACATTACAACTCTCGGAATCAAACTTTTTCCAAAATTTTAAAACATAACTTATGCCCCAGTTTTCTTGCTTGGGGGATCTTTGATTTTTGTTACACTATGACTGAGTCGTGAGGCGCCTACGTATCCTCTTTGAGGAATCAGGTCGAACGTAGTTCACTTGATTCCTTTGTTTTTCTTGTGACTTTCCTTTTTGTTTTTGTTATTATTTTTTCTTTCTTTTCTTTATTTCTTTTCTTTTCTCCTCTTTTTCATTTTTCATTTTTATTAATGATTCCAAGAGAGGGGTATGAAAGAATAAATAAGGCTCAAAGGGGGGAAGAAAAGGTTAAAGTGTTTGGATAGGAGAAAGAATTGCCTCCGTCATTTCACTCTCTAATAAATGCCAAGTACAAATGAGCAACAAACAAACAACAACTACAATCCAAGGAATTACACATAATAACTCTTAACTGCATCGGAATTGATAGCCATGTCAACGCATCTTCCTTCGGCATCCGTCAGACATAAAGCGTCGTTGGATAACACTCTGGTCACAATGAATTGTCATTGCCAGTTCGGGGCGAACTTGCCCTTTGCTTTGGCCTGATGTGGCAAGATTCGTTTCAGCACCTGCTGTCCTATTTCAAATTTCCTGGGACGCACCTTCTTGTTGTATGCTCTTGCCATCCTCTTTTGATACAGTTGGCTATGACATACTGCTACCAATCTCTTTTAATCAATCAAGCTCAACTGCTCCAATCAGGCTTTGACCCATTCATCATCATCAATCACAGCCTCAGCGACAATCCGGAGGGACGGAATTTCAACCTCTGCTAGTATCACTGCTTCAGTTCCGTATACCAACGAATAAGGAGTTGCACCTACTGAAGTACGAACAGTAGTGCGATAAACCAACAATGCAAATGGTAGCTTTTCATGCCATTGCCTGGACCCTTCTACCATCTTCCTTAATATCTTCTTTATGTTCTTGTTGGCTGCCTCAATCACGCCATTCGCCTAGGCACGATATGGGGTGGAATTACGGTGCATAATCTTGAACTGTTGACATACTTCTTTCATCAAACTACTGTTAAGATTAGCACCATTATCCGTGATGATCACCTTTGGGATCCCAAATCTACAGATGATATGGGAATGAACAAAATCCACCACCGCCTTCTTGGTTACCGACTTAAAAGTCTTAGCTTCAACCTATTTGGTGAAATAGTCGATGGTCACCATAATGAACCTATGACCGTTGGAAGCTTCCGGCTCAATAGGTTCCATAACATCCATGCCCCATGCAACAAAGGGCCAAGGTGCTAACATTGTATGTAATTCAGTCGGCGGAGAATGAATCAGATCTCCGTGTATCTGACACTGATGGCATTTTCGCACGAAACTGATACAATCACGCTCCATAGTGAGCCAATAATATCCTGCTCGAAGAATCTTCTTCGCCAATACATATCCGCTCATATGTGGTCCACAAACTCCAGCATGTACCTTCGTCATCACTGTCGTGGCATGACCCGCATCTATACATCTCAGCAATCCCAAATCTGGTGTTCTTTTGTATAACACTCCTCTATTGAGGAAAAATCCATTGGCCAATCGCCGAATGGCTCTCTTTTGATCTCCGGTGGCCTGCTCCGGGTATATCCCCATCCAGAGGTATTCCTTGACATCATAGAACCATGGCTCACCGTCCATTTCTTCCTCTATCATGTTGCAATAAGCATGCTGATCACGAACCTGAATATGCAATGGGTCAACATGAATCTTGTCTGGGTGGTGCAACATCGATGCTAAAGTGGCCAAAGCATCGGCAACCTCGTTGTGAACTCTTGGGATGTTCTTGAACTCCACTGATCGGAATCGCTTGCTCAGATCGTGCAGACATTGTCGATATGGCATGAGCTTTAACTCCCGTGTTTCCCATTCACCCTGAATCTTATGCACCAGGAGGTTCGAGTCTCCCAAAACCAAGACATCCTGGACATCCATGTCTGCAGCTAACCGTAAGCCCAAGATGCATGCCTCATACTCAGCCATGTTGTTGGTGCAATAGAAATGTAGTTGAGCTGTAACAGGATAATGATGTCCTGTTTCAGAAATGAGTACTGCTCCTATTCCAACTCCTTTTGCATTTGCAGCTCCATCAAAGAACAACTTCCATACTGGTTGCTCGTTCAATTCCAACTCATTTATATGCATCACTTCTTCATCAGGAAAACACGTCGTCAATGGCTCGTATTCTTCATCAACAGGATTCTCAGCCAAGTGATCGTCCAATGCTTGGGCTTTCATCGCCGTCCTCGTCACATAGACGATGTCAAATTCTGTGAGTAATATCTGCCATTTCGCTAACCTCCCTATGGGCATAGGCTTCTGGAAGTTATACTTCAGTAGATCCAAGCATGAAATGAGATAAGTAGTATATGATGACAGATAATGTTTCAATTTTTGTGCCACCCAAGTTAGGGCGCAACATGTCTTCTCAAGTTGAGTGTACTTAGCCTCATATACTGTAAACTTCTTGCTGAGATAATATATGGCTTGCTCCTTCCTTCCTGTAATGTCATGTTGCCCCAGTACGCAACCAAACGAATTCTCTAGGACCATTAGATAGAGAATCAACGGTCTTCCCGGCTCGGGTGGAACCAATACGGGTGGATTTGATAGGTACCCTTTGATTTGGTCAAATGCTTCTTGACATTCTGCCGTCCATTCTAACACAACATCTTTCTTCAGTAGCCGAAATATGGGCTCACAAGTCGCTGTGAGTTGAGCGATGAACCTGCTGATATAATTCAACCTTCCCAACAGACTCATCACTTTTGTTTTGTTCTTCGGCGGTGGCAATTCTTGGATGGATTTGATTTTTGACGGGTCCAACTCAATGCCTCGTCGACTGATGATGAATCCCAACAGTTTTCCAGACGAAACACCAAATGCACATTTGGCCGGGTTGAGCTTAATATCGTACCTTCGAAGTCTTTGGAAGAACTTCCTTAGGTCTGCCACGTGGTCTTCCTGTCACTTGGATTTTATGATCACATCATCTACGTACATCTCAATCTCTTTGTGTATCATGTCATGAAACACAATAGTCATTGCTCTCATGTACGTTGCCCCAGCATTTTTCAAGCCAAAAGGCATTACCCGGTAGCAATAAGTCCCCCACGGCGTAATGAAAGCCGTCTTCTCCGCATCTTCTTCATCCATTAGAATCTGGTGATACCCCGCATAGCAATCCATAAAAGACCCGATCTCATGTCCGGCACCATTATCGATCAAGATATGGATGTTGGGTAACGGAAAATTGTCCTTTAGGCTTCCCCTATTCAGATTGCAATAATCGACACACACCCTGATCTTCCAGTCTTTCTTCGGCACTGGCACCACATTATCCAACCAATCAGGATATCGAGTGACCCGAATAACCTTTGCCTGCAGCTGCTTGGTTACTTCTTCTTTAATCTTCACACTCATGTCTGTTTTGAACTTCCTCAATTTCTGCTTGACGGGAGGGCATGCCGGGTCAGTGGGCAATTTGTGAACCACTAGATCGGTGCTTAAGCCCGGCATGTCATCATACGACCATGCAAAAACATCTTTAAATTCAATGAGTGCTTTGATTAGTTCCTCCGTGATGTTCGACTCAATGTGGATGCTGATTTTGGTTTCCCTGACATTGTCTGCATCCCCCAAATTGACAGCTTCAGTGTCATTCAAATTGGGCTTGGGTTTCTCTTCGAACTGGCTTAATTATCTATTTATCTCTTCAAAGGCTTCATCCTCATTGTATTCTGATTCATCATCATAATCGACCTCTTGTACAATTAATTCGGAATCAGATTGATTTTTTAGACTAGGTTGAAGATCCGTTGTGCATGCCATGTCATTAGAACCAGTATAAAGAGAACTGTTCAGAAAGAGAAAAGAAGAAAACAAAATTAAAACAAAATAAGGAGAGAAAACTTTCACTTTATTAAAATGCGGGATAACAGAGTTTCACACTTTTGCCGAATACAAAATAAAACAAAAATTGGATTACACCCTGGAATAATCCTAAAAACAAGAAAGAAAAAATCCAGAGCCTACTACCAAGACTCCCTCTAGGTAGGAAGAGGAGTAGTCATCCAATTGTTGACATTGGCCATAGGCCCCATGAACTGTATATCTGCCCTACTGGAACCTTCTCCAGCTTCTATCACGTTGACGTCGGTGAACAACCTTTCAAAACTCTGATTCAAATCCCCATCTGACCCAATCAGTGGTCTGAGAACTTTGAGGACTGACAACCTTCTGATATCTACTTTGACAAAGGATCTGGAGAGACGTGGAACTGGCTTGGGAAGAACCCAAACTCTATTCTTCAACTTTCGAGATCGTCTTACGTCTGCTGCGGTAGGCTTGAATCCCAGCCCAAAAGTGTCCAGATTCTTGGGCAAAGAAACTGGCTGGACAATACCCTGCAGATCAACCCCCAAGCCTTTTCCTGGTACAAACCCGCTGTTTAACATTTTCGAGGCTATCATGAAGGTGGCCGCTGCGATTTCGGGCAGTGGAAGGTTCTCGCCTTCAGAAATTTTGTCAACTGAGACTGCATCAAAAATCTGGTAAACCCAGGGACCTTTGTCATCGTCGGTTTCTATGAATGGTACAATGGCATCACCCATAATGCATGTACCATCATCCCCGTGCACCACTATTTCTTGCCTATCCCACTCAAATTTCACCATCTGATGCAATGTAGAAGGTACTGCTTTGGCGGCATGAATCCAGGGTCGCCCCAATAGAAGATTGTATGATACTGCCACATCTACCACTTGGAATTCCATGGTGAATTCCACTGGACCAATGGTCAATTCCAGTATGATATCCCCCACCGTATCAATACCACCCCCATCAAAACCTCGGACGCAGACATTGTTCCTGTGAATTTGGTCATGATCGACCTTCAGCTTGTTCAGAGTAGTCAGAGTACAGATGTTGGCGCTTGACCCATTATCAATCAATACTCGGGTGACCACCGAGTCTTCGCATTTACTGGTCAAGTATAAGGCTTTGTTGTGTTCTGTACCCTCTACTGGAAATTCATCATCAGAAAACGTCACATGGTTTACCTCAAAGATTTTGTGCACCATCCATTCCAAATGGTTTATTGAGATTTTGTCCGAAACATGGGCTTCGTTCAAGATCTTCATCAGTGCCTGGCAATGGTCGCTGGAATGGATCAACAATGATAGCAACGAAATTTGTGTTGGGGTCTTTCTTAACTGCTCCACAATGGAGTAGTCTTGTGCCTTCATTTTCTTCAAAAACTCCTCCGCCTCTTCCTCCGTCACGGGTTTCTTTATCACCGCTGGGTTGGACCTTCTTAACTCTATGGGAGAAAAACACCTCGCCGAACGAGTTAACCCTTGGGCTTCACATATTTCTTCCACAACCTCCTTCCCCTTGTACATTACCATCGCTTTACTGTAGCTCCAAGGCACGGCTTTATCGTTGATTATCGGCATCTGCATTACTGGCCTGATAACAACTGTCCATGTACATGTCGGCTTGCTTGGTACCCCTTGCACCGTTACTTTGACCGGTTCTGGATTCTTTGGAACAACAAGCGAACTCTTCCCCATTACCACCACTAGCTTGACATCCACCTTCTCCAACTGTACCTCCGCTTCCCCACCGGTCGACTTTTCTTTTGGACTAGCACGGATCATCATCACCGTCTGTGAGGGTTTCTTTAGCTCCCCTCCTTCGTGCACAAACTCGATCATGTGGGTTTCGTAGTGTGCTGGCAATGGGTTCTGATTGATGTTGGGCGCCTCTGGTGTCTGAACCTCGATCTTGTTGGTGTCAATAAGATCTTGCACGGCATGTTTCAACTTCCAACACTTCTAGGTATCATGTCCGGGAGCCCCCGAACAATACTCACAACTTACCGAGTGGTCCATATTTTGGGGAAGGGGATTTGGCAATCTGGGGTCAACAGGACTTAGCAAACCCAACTGCCTTAATTTGTGGAACAAAGCAGTATAGGTATCTCCCAACTCAGTGAAGGTTCTTTGTTTCTGCACCCTTTCATTTCTTAAAGCCCGATTCCCCCGAAAACTTGTCCCTGGAGGGTTCCTGTAGGACCTTGGTGGTGGATAGGTGTTTTGTGGAGGTGGGTATGTATTTTTTGGAGGTGGATATGTGTTTTGGGGAGCCGGCGCGCGCCATTGCGGGCGAGCCGGAGGCTGGGTGTATGCCTGGGCTTGATGGACGGAGAAGTGTGGTTCTTATGGTGGGTAGTAGGGTTGTGGAGGGTAATTTGGAGTGTGTGGGTAATTTGGGTGATGGGGTCTGGATTGGTAGCAAGGGGAAGGACCTCTTGATCTTGACCAATTACCTGCCTCTACCGTTGCGACCTCTTCTCTTCTCTTTTTCCCGAGCACACCTCTCGTGCTGCTCTGAATGGCTTGAGTAGTGGCTTTAATTGCCGAATAACTCAGGATTTTGTTGGACTTAAGTCCCTCTTCGATCATACCACCAATTTTCACTACCTCGTTGAAGGATTTTCCAACCGACGTCACCAAGTGACCAAAGTAAGTTGGCTCTAGTGTTTGCAGAAAGTAGTCCACCATTTCTCCCTCTCTCATCGGAGGATCAACTCTGGCTGCATGTTCTCTCCACCGGAACCCAAATTCTCGGAAGCTTTCTCCGGGCTTCTTCTCAAGCTTCAGCACTGTGAGACGGTCAGGGACGATCTCAAGGTTTTACTGAAAGTGGCCTGCGAATGCTTGTGCTAGGTCGTCCTAGGTGTACCACCTGCTCGGATCCTGTCTTGTGTACCATTCCAGTGCGGACCCGCTTAGACTTTGGCCAAAATAAGCTATCAGCAGCTCATCTTTACCACCCGATCCTCTCATCTTGCTGCAAAACCCTCGTAGATGTGCCATAGGATCGCCGTGCCCCTCGTATAGATCAAACTTTGGCATCTTGAACCCTGCCGGCAATTGGACGTCAGGGAAGGGCATAGATCCTTATAGGTCACGCTGACTTGGTTGCCTAACCCGTGCATATTTCTGAAGGATTGCTCCAGGCTTTTAAATTTTTGCAGCACTTTGTCCTGCTCTGGGCTCTTTCTCGGCTTTTCAATCTCCGCCAGGACCTCAAAGTGGGGATTATAGGCATGCGGCTCGGGTGCTTTGAATGTGGGTTCAGGGGGATAATATTCGGTATCGTGAGCTTGAAACAACGGCTCACTAGAGGATCTCTGTAGCGTGGCTAGTGGGGGTCCCATGAAAATAGGAACATTAGGTGGGGGAGGGTTTTGATTGGGTGGTAGAGCTTGGGGGTCATAGGGATTTCTTCCCTAATAGTAGTGGTGACTGGGGAAGCTTGTCGAAAGGCCCGGGGGAGGGTATTCCGGTGTATGTCCTGGGGGAGAGTAGGAGTAATGGGTGGTTCAGGCCCCTTTTGTACCAAAGCCAAGGCTAGCTGCATTTCGTTCATCTCCAGTCTCATTTTTTCCATTTTTTCCATTGCCTCCTTCAAGAGCTGACTTTCCGTTCTTTCCTCCTCAACACTTTGGTCTGAACTAATAGTCATGCATTTTAGTATGGGCCCTTTGGATCTTGTTTGATAATGGTATGGTGCCAGTACGCTCTAACAACTAACTGGATTTGAAATTGGAAAAACAACAAACTTGTCAGCGTTAGAGTTTTAACAGATATTGTAATTGCACTTTGGGGGATGCAATGTTCTTAGGTAGTTAACCATTACTAACATGTTTTTGCTCCAACCACATGCATCATCCCGGTTTATTTGACTTGTGCCCTTTTCAAGCATTCCTGAAACCCTAATTCTCTTATTCACTTACTCATTTCTCTTTTTCTTTTAGTTGTTTATAGAGACTCATGACCAGATCCAATGAGGATTGCCTACGTATCGCGATGCCACGCGAATCAGATCATATCGTAGTTCAAAAGGTAAAAGCAAAAAAAAAAAGCAATTTTTTGGGTTTTCAATTTTTCATTAGTGCTGAATTACAAAAGACCTGAAAACATACTTTTTAAGACTTTAAGGCTCGTGACATGCCTTTTCTAGGAATTTTCAAAAATAGACTCGAAACATGCGTTCTAAAAAACAAAATACAGACTTAATATCGAGACTCGAAAGAAAGTACAATCAAGAGAACATTAATGCTTCCAACCCTGCTCTTGGAACAACTTCTGGCCTTGCAGCGGGCCTACTTGCTATGTCTTCTTGGAGCTGATAGAGTTCTTCCATTATCTGCCGGATGAAGATCATTACGGTGGCAAAAAACATGGATCTCGTCATGCCTTCACACTCTCCGCACTTCATCGCGATGTAGTTGGCCATCTTGTTAACCCTGCCTCTCATGATGACTTTTTCTCGCAGTAGGCGATCGATCTGTTGGGATCTAGCCTTCAAGACCTGAGTGGCAGTGTGATTTTGCTCTTGCAAGTGGCGCAGATCTGCTTCCAACCGGTCCATTATGGCATAACAATGTTCCCTCTAGGCTTTGAACCTCTTGGATTGTCTAGTTATCTCACCTTCTAGGTTGTCAATCGTTGTTTCCCAACCGGTGGCCCCTTTTTCATATCTTTCTTTCATCTGCTGAATGAAGGATGCATGTCCCTCGGCCTCTTTAGTCAATCTCTTTTGCGCCTTTGCTAGTTCAAACTCAGCTTTCTCGAGGCCATCTTCATAGTCACACACCTTTTGAGTAAGGTTATAAATGAGCCTTCCATCTTTCTCGCTTCGGCCCGGATTCTCAGCGGATATCTTCAACTGTCGAATCTGGGCCCTGAGAGCCTCATTTTCTTGAATCAATCTTTTTCTTTCTCCCTCGGCCTCTTGTGCTTGTAAACCGTTATTAAAGGTGGCATTTCTCAACTCTTCTCACAGGTCGCAGATGGTGGCCCGATATTCTCTTTCCTTTTCCCCCCAAGCTAACCTTTCTTGAATTTTGTCATTAAAAGCTTGAATGTGGGGCCTTTTGGTAGGCCTAACAGGTTTGGGCTCGGGTTCGTGTTCCGGTTCACGGGTCACATGAAAGCTCCTCTTAAACCAAGCAGCATAATTGGGATCAACCTCACCTTTAGTCGGGTCTGGTACCAAGGTGTTACTTTTTAGATATCGACAACAGTGCCAATCTCTTTTCACTAAAGCCTCGGGGATTGTTGCCTTTGGGTGTAGTTCAATGACTTGAGTGCTCAGGTCTATCTCCTCCGGTATCACCTGATATATTCCAAGTTGTCTCAACATTCTTTGTGGTGCATACGGTTGTATACTTCTCGCTCCTATCACCATTAGATAGCCTTTCGAAGCAGTCATGTAGATGATCTGCGTTATCAGGAGCCACCCTATGGTCCATTCAACTTGATCTGCTCTCAATCTTCTCAAATAGGAAACCCATGCTTTAAACCCCTCCGGTGGTTTGTAATCTTCCACCCTTTCCTCATATTTCTTGATGAAATTGTTCCCATCTGAGGCATGTCTCATGAACTTAGGGTGATGGCGAATGTGTTCAATCATCCACATCTGAAGGAGAATGCTACAACCTTCGAAAAACTAGCTCCCGGATTTGCACCAAGCTAATGCCCGGTAAATGTCTGACAGCACTAATGGGACAATAATGTGATCTTTCTTGTCGATGAGAACCTGTGCGATCTTGGCCATACGAATATCTATTGTGCCCTCAGAATTCGGAAACACCATGATTCCCAAGAACTCTACAATGAAAGCAAATCGTCGGTGAATCTCCCATATGCCTTTGTTCTGTTTGTTACTCAAACCCTTCTCATGTGTTTCAAATCCGGCTGAGTGTCCGAATCTGTAATACAAGAAGTAAAACGTACAACTCCCGTTGCTTGCGCGGTCGTTGTTCATTTGTTTGCTAATTTTCAAAATATCAAAGAATTTGTGTACTGAGGGGTCCTGGGAAATATAAGTTGCTGCTTTCTCAATTCTCGGCCAAAATCAATGTATCCGGCTATTTCTTCTAGAGTGGGCGTGAGTTCGAAATCCGAGAAATGGAACACATTGTTAACGGGATCCCAAAAGGTCACCAAGGCCTTAATCAAATCATCCCATGGCTTGACGTGTATGATGTCTAACAGGGGACCCAACTACTTTTCCACCCAAACTTGGCCATTTTTATCTAGATCACCCCACCAACTACGTAGCTGCATGTGAGCTCTTTCTATGATAATTTGAGGTGGTTCCTAGACGGTATTCATTTGTACCTGCAGAAGTTCAAGGTTAGGGTCGACTCTTGTAAATTCTCTTTGCAAAAAACCTGTTGTCTAAGATCAACGGATGGGGACCCCTTTTATTGTTGTGTTAGCAACAATGATCGTTTTTGCAGACGTGGCCCCTTCACAATTTCACATAAATTTTGAGGCCAGGGGGATTATTTTATAATTCTTCACAAACTTGTCCGTTCTTTTAACGAAAATAGCCTTTCGACAACTGAAAGATGCTCTAAGGCTATCTCGGGAAGAATGATTTAAAACACTACCGAGGTTGCCTCAATTTATTTTGACCAAAATCCAAACGGCATTTACCTGCCCGCTAACTCTTTTTCATCGTTTTTTCAAATTAAAAATAAAAGACCTAATTTTCAAACACGACCTTTTAGCACCTTGGGGATGAAGCTTTTAAGGTTGTATGGGTCAACAGGTCAAAATCCAAAAATAACCAAAAGTGGTCGTTTATGCAAAGTTTAGCCTTCCGGCGTCCCTTTTGGGAACATTCGGCTATTTTTTTGACAAGAACGGCATCACTTGACTTAATCATGACGAAAATTAAAATTTTGACCTTTTTGGCTATTTTTGCAAAAGGGGAGGTTGGACCCGATGAGGGTTGCCTACGTATCTCACATCCGGTGAGAGTCAAACATGCGTAGTTCGCCAAAGAAAATGGACTAACTTGAAAATAAGACTCTTCTCTTTTGTTTTTCAAATAAGTAAAAACACTTTTTTTTCCTTCAAAATTTCGGCAGAGTTACGACACTACTTGGGCATTGGTTTCATAAAAATGAGTAGTTATCTCTCTACACTGCTATATTTATTTATTTTTTACGATTTTCAAGTATTCCCAATTTTCAGAAGCCAGTCAGCATGCAAGTCTGAAGCAAATAAATGCATAAAACAAACGGGAAGCAGCATGGTGGTCTTTTTCACTTCAGGTTGCTTATCCTAGACGGACCCAACCCCTCTGTTGAGTCCCCTAAGTCAAATGCACATGATGCAAATAAACGCTCCTACTAAGGATCCGGCATGAAGCTGTGTTTTGCTAGGTTTTAAAAAAATAGGGTTTTGGTCTAGAGTTGGGGAACCCGAGCGGACAACTAGGGCTGAGGAGGGGCGACGTACCGGGAGCACTAAAGTCTGTCCGGCCTTGTCGCTTGCCCAACCTCGCTCTATTTGGTATAATTTTATAAAAAGCGGGCTACGTGAACGTATGCACCATTTTTAGAAAACTCAGAAGGTAAAAGGGTTTCGTAGCAGTTTATATATACAGTTCAAATAATATCAAAGCGGTAATAAGCAACATTTTGCACATTAAATCCAAAAATGTAATAAACGTCAGATAATAAAGAAAGCCAAATACAACAATTATTCTAAACTCGAATTTCTAACCCTGAACCAGTGGTTCTGGGTTACCAGTCCCCAGCGGAGTTGCCAGAGCTGTCGCACCTCCTTTTTATGCTACCGCACCCCGCGAAGGGTGCAATAAAGGGATTTTTTCCAATTAAAGGACAATCGAAACAGGATTCATTTATTAAGGGATTCAGAGTCGCCACTTGGAAGATTAATAGTGTCCCAAGTCACCGATTAAATCCCGAATCGAGGAAAAGATTGACTCTGTATTACAGTCCGCGAACCAAAAATCCGGATAAGGAATTCTGTTAACCTGGGAGAAGGTGTTCAGCATTCCCGAGTTCTGTGGTTCTAGCATGGTCGCTCAACTGTTATATTTGGCTTAATTATCAGATTTTAGTACACGCTAAAACCTATGTGCATTTTTACCTTTTAATCGTTTTTAATTATTATTATTTTGTAAGAATTGCAACGTCGTGAAAACACATCTCAAACCACGTCACATTAATGTACCCGTGGTTATTGACATATTTCGACTCCGTTGAGATTTGGATTTGGATCACATAGATGTGCACCCGTATTTATGAAGGTAAGATTATTAAAACCGCACCTAAAGCGACTAACGTGTTGTTATCTTTTTGGGAAGGCCGTGAAATTTGCTAAACGACCCGTCCCGAATCTCTAAGTATTTTTTAATAATGTAATTAATGAGGGCCCCGCAATTTGTATTTGGTTTGGCGAGGCTCGTCTCAATTTTATTATTAAAAGGCCAACCTAAAGCAAACTAAAATTTTCTATTTTTATTATTTGTCTCTAAAAGGCTAATTAATTCACGAATATAAATTCGAGCCTCGAATTCAAGTCCGAATTCAAACAAAAGGGGAAACCCTTTTAGCTTGAATCCGCTACCTAATTCAAAATCCAATTTTATATTTATGATTTAATTCCCATGTTCCTAATATAACTTTAAGCAATCTTATGTCCATAAATTGGCCCGATCCAGTCAATTGAACTGGGCAGCCTAGGTTCATGAATTAGCCGAACTTTGGGCTAAAAAATGAGCCCAATTCCAAATTAAAGCACACAAATTGGACAACCTCCAGCTGAAACGTTTATTGGGCCTAACAATGAGTTCAAACCATTTACCAAACAATTAGGCCAAATGTCTATTGAGACTTACACAAATAGGCCTGATTTTTATCAATTGTAATAGGGATTGCAAATACTCAAATTAACAAGACGTAGACTATTTGAATTGCAACTTCTAGTTATGTCACTTATTAGACTCTTGTAAAGTTATCAGCTATTAGTAAGGTGACAAAACATGTTGGATAATGATTTCATCAACACTAATCATACTAACCTTTTATTTGATTTTAGTTACCATTACTGAATTAAACTATTGAAGTCGTTATTGAAATGAAAAGGAACATCACCATATGATTCCAAACTATTCTACACTAGACTTGTTATCATGGAAGGGACCAAACTTAGACTACAGTTTCAAAAGCTCAAATTAGTTTCTGACATATTTCTACTTAATTGAATCCTAAAACATTTATTGGACACGCACTACTGATCTTCGACTGCCATTAATAATGCCAATTTCAAGTTTTAAACTAATTCAATTTAACGCATGTAACTACACAACTCATATGCTTATAGGACAACACCAATTCATTTTTAACAATACAAGTAAAAAAATAGTCCAATTACAATCCAATTTCAGTCTACTTATACAACCTATAATCTCATTAACATTACTGAAACATAGTTCAAATGAGTCAACCAATAAGTACAAAAAAAAACTAATTTTTCTAACTGAACAATAGCATTAACAGACCAAGCACTAATATGCATTTTTTCATTATATAAACTTCAAAAAATGATCTTCTACATGTGAACACCACTTCAGCACTACTTGAGCTTGGGAATATACCTGGATAAGGGAATACAAGAAGAAGAAGAAATGATCAGCAGCAGTAATGACACGGCAAACAACAAACAGCAACCAGCAAAAACCTTAAGTCAATCCAGAAACAACTCGAAACCCAACAGAAAAACCCACATAGTAATAGACCAGACTCAATTAAATCACCACACCTTCAAATGCCCTGAACACCCCAGTATGGAACATAAAAAGAGAGGTTTGAACTATTTCTGATCTCAAGATCAATGTAACAGTAAAATTTTTGTCAAAAAAGAGACCACTTCCTCCTATTATGCTCTCCAAATACTCTCTTTAAACTGATTTCCCAATTTCTGTCTCGTTCTCTGTATCAGTATATGGTAGAACCTCTTTTTTGTCTCCCAAAAATACTCTCTTTATATCCAAACTAAGGACTTCTCCTCCAGCTCTTAAGAGCACTCCACTTAATTAAAAAGAAAAGAGCCCAGAATATTCCCCTGAACCCCCACTAATTTATGTTTTATTCTTTTTAATCAAAAGAGTTATGGGCAGACTATACTATTCAAGTTAAACCCCCATGCTACTGTGTTTTCCCATCCCACTACTCATGGATAAAACAATATCTTAATAGTATACTAATACTTTACTGCAGACCACTCATTAACTACAATTTTTTTAACTCTTTCTAGTT
>MU759328.1:0-60530 GCA_026770625.1 Nicotiana glauca | reverse complement strand
GATGTTCATGAATTTACTATGATCTAACAGAATGAACTTAAGGCTCAAAAGTGATCCTGGGTTCAATTCACATCAGGCCCTAAACCTATTATGTAACTCATCTAACTCAAACAAACACTGAACTTAAGCTAGATCAAACAAAAAGATGAGAGATCAAGTGGTTCAGGGGATCAATACAAATACACACATTGAAAGCCTTTGAATTACTGCTCAGAACAACTCACAGGAACATCACATGTTCGTACAAGAAAATTACTGATATTGAATAGCTCGAATCATCTCAACAAAATAGAAGAAGGCATAATCCCAAACAAAATTAAACAACCAAGACGAACTAATTGATGAAGTTATTTTGAATGATTCACACAGTCAGTAGTGATAATCGACAATAACCAGAAATTCTGATAAAACTGGACCAAATAAACTGTCCGATGAGAAGGAAGAGATAAAGTAACCAAGCAAACACAAAATCAATCAAATAAAATACCACTGAACCTAAAACGGGTAACAACAACTATAGAACAGAGGATGAATGAAGCTAGTTGACCAAACACGAATTACAACTAGCTTTAAACAGACCAAAAACAACAACAAAAGAATGGAAAATACAAGGGAAACAGAAAAGATACCCAGAATCAGNACAAAATTACAACAAATACATATTTTTGTGATTTTCTTCTTTCAAAACCCAAATATGGTTTAGTTAATTCCTAATTGTAAAAATAAAATTCTAAGTGCACATGCAACATGTATTTTGTATTTTCATTAATTTAAACAAATAAACACGCAACGACAAATGCACACAATAACACAAAATTCACAACAATTGCAAACAAACAAAATTTATTTTATTTTGGATTTCTTTTGGAGTAATTCGTACAGGGCAAAAATCACGTGCTCACATCAGCCAAACCTCCTCATCTTCTATTACTTCTGCTCCTCCAGTGGCCAGAACATCATTTTCCGGCACCGGAGTTATGGCAGAGAGGTTAGTGCGAGAAGAATTGCCAGCCATTTGAATCAATTTGATAAAGCAAAAGGATAAAGAAAAGGAAAGATGAAATTTCATGGCTAACTGGAGAAAATAAAAAATCCGAAGTATCGGGAGAAAAGAAGATCCGCAAAGTTCTCTTAAGTAAAGGCAAAAAATGTCAAATCGAATGGTGCAGTCCTATTTATAAGAGACATAAATTCCCCAAGCACGAAACCTAAGAGTCGCCAATTGAAGTTGATAGGGCATAAAACGATTCAATCCACTAGGAACGTGTGTCATAATGGCAGGTAACCATAAACAATGCTTCAAGATAAACGATGTTCCGGTTTCGGAACGGCCGTAATGGTTCAAGGATATCGAAAAGACGCCGTCACATTGCTAGAATCTAAAGATCATACCCAAGGGGTAGGTAGTCATACTTCTCTTAGATATGTAATAATCATAATCTGCCTACCAGACCTGACAAGAGACGACCCCGGTAGATGGAGGGACTAACTGTATTGGTCAAAATTTGACCGCTGTGGTCGGCCTAACCGAGATTAACTATATTGCTCAAAATATGACCGCTACGGTCGGCCTAACCGATATTAACTGTATTGGTCAAAATTTGACCTNGCCTTATGCTTGAAGCCGAAACGGGCCTTAATCGAGTGTCCTCGATTGAGAGCATACGATTAAGGCCGGCTACGACCTCAAATTTCTCTTCAGACCGATTTCCTCTTTTTTCTAGGGTTTTGCTTGATTTAAGATTTGAGTAACTCGGGTTCGATTCGAACGATACTACCATGGTATTTGGGGCGAGGGTGGTCTGGTGGGTAATTGGGGTTCATTGGATGAATTGGGGTTTTTGCTCGAATCTTCAATTGAAGATTCGAGACGGTCAGTGATGATTCGAGCTAAATGGGTAAGGGATTCGTTTTGAGGGGGTCAAGGTGCACTAGGGGTGTTAGTATGGTGGTTGTTGGAATAGATTAGGTTTTCTGTTGACTCTTCGATCTGATATTCGAAAAAATGGGTTGTGATTCGAGGGAAGCTGATTAGGGGACTAGAATGGGGAAGCTGAGGGGAAGCTATGGTGTAATTTTGGGGGGTTTTGGTAACTGACCACCGCCGTAGGCGATTTTCGGCGGGCGGTCCGTGGCGGAGTGAGGCGGAGGGAGACGATTTGTCTCTGAGGGCTTAGAGACGAAGAGGGCAGGGGGGTTTGGTTCAGGGGGCGGGGGTGGCTTTGGAACCTTATATACGTGGAGGGGAAAACAAATCCAAACCATTCGATCAATTGCGATCAACGGCTTGGATCGATTAACTTATCAAAACGGCATCGTTCAGTCATAATAGAGACCGGGTTGGTCTCTTATGTGAACGGGTCGGGCGAGATTAACGGGTAGGAGGATGGAATCCTGGCCGTTGGATTGATTTAATCCAACGGTCCTGATTAAGAATGACCATACGGCGTCGTTTTAAGATGTCTCTGGACCGGGCACAAGAGTGATCTGGGCTTGATTTTTGGTCTAAAAATAGTGGCCCAATCCGATTTTCATCATTTTTTCACTCTTTTCTTCTTTTCTTTCCTTTTCTTTTTTAATTCCTAAATACCAAAATTCCTAATTTAAATTGCAAAACCGAAAATAACTTAGAAAAATATAAATTAACCCCTTAATAATTAACACACAATATTAAACACTAACAAAAACACACAATTATANGTAATAATCATAATCTGCCTACCAGACCTGACAAGAGACGACCCCGGTAGATGGAGGGACTAACTGTATTGGTCAAAATTTGACCGCTGTGGTCGGCCTAACCGAGATTAACTATATTGCTCAAAATATGACCGCTACGGTCGGCCTAACCGATATTAACTGTATTGGTCAAAATTTGACCTCTACGGTCGGCCTAACCGAGATTAACTGTATTGGTCAAAATCTGATCGCTACGGTCGGCCTAACCGAGATTAACTATATTGGTCAAAATCTGACCGCTATGGGCGGCCTAACCGAGATAACCGAGATTAACTATATTGGTCAAAATATGACCGCTACGGTCGGCCTAACCGATATTAACTGTATTGGTCAAAATTTGACCGCTACGGTCGGCCTAACCGAGATTAACTGTATTGGTCAAAATCTGATCGCTACGGTCGGCCTAACCGAGATTAACTATATTGGTCAAAATCTGACCGCTATGGGCGGCCTAACCGAGATAACCGAGATTAACTCTATTGGTCAAAATATGACCGCTACGGTCGGCCTAACCGAGATTAACTATATTGGTCAAAATCTGACCGCTATGGGCGGCCTAACCGAGATCCCGTCCAAGCAAAGAGATAGTGGAAGACGACATGGTTTGCTCCAAAACCCCGTACTCACAATACCAGCCATGTCAAAGAACGATACTTAGGGAACGACGAAAGCGGACATGGCGTGATAATGTATTGACACATAGTGAGGATTCCATAATTATATATAGGGAGGGAATCTTTCATTGAGAGGGGGGCTTTTTCTCTCTCTTCCCACTCCTCTGTAATCTTCTTAGCAAAAGGAAGGCAAAGTCATCTTCCATGGAGGATGAAAAACAGTCATCTCCATCGATTAACAAAAGAAGAAATGAAAAATATCAATAAGATTGATCACCCCTATTTTATCTTATGCATTATTTTCTGATTTGCTTATGGATCTGGAGGTTATTATGTTTGGCTAAGATTTACCTCTTCATCCTTCTCTAATTGATTTAACCAAAAAGATCTCGATAATTTTTGGTCAAACAATCATCCAAGCAGCATAATTTAAAAGTTTTTCATAATATCTAATCTTTTATGGCCTGTTTGGATGAGCGTTACCCATAATTTCATAATGTATAATATTGTATTATATTGTATAGTATAATATCGTATTGTATTGTATTATATTAATAAACATAATATACATTTTATGAGTAACCACGCAAAATCCACCAAATTCGTCGTTACAAAAATTAAGCATTTTCATGGTTATATAACAACGGAAGAACAATGGATTTATAATACCATATAATAAAATTTTAAGAACAATAAAAATAAACATGTTATCAATAAAAATAATGCAATAATGAGCCATGGAAAACAACCGTCCAAACAGAGGGTTAATACTATTGCATCTCTCACGTTATCATATTATTTTTGTATTTACTGTCGACCAAACTTTCACTTTTATTCGGACCAGGATATATTATATCTTTTAAAGCTCATATTGGAGGGAACACGAAAAAAAAAAACAATACCAAACAATCAATGCAACCTAGCCTAATAATCAATGGAGTTAAATTAAAATCAGGTAAGAATAGATTTTAAATTTAAGCCTATTTAGGTGGATAATAGTGTTTGATAACATACATGCCATCCCGACACAAATAATTTTTTAAAAGTTATAAATTGTTTATGTTGTACAAGCAGCATAAAGGAAATACGTTCAAAGTAAATTTAAATGAATTATAAGTTGGTACGAGGTTCTGCCCGGATTTTGACCAAGATAGTGAAGACAGCTGAACACGAAAAAGCCGGATCCTTTTTAATCAAAAAAGACATCATCTGTATACAATGAAACGGCTTACTGCTAGTAGTTTTGCACGTCGACTCTTCAAATCCAATTCAGACCACGCCCATTCACAGGTACTCTCTTTTTCTCACACTGATGGTATTGTTCTTGCTTTTTCCAATCAGTTAGAATTGAAAATGAAAATAGTTAACTCATTGGGTTTGGAATTTTGTCTTGTGTAAGGTGTACGATTAATTTTTTTAATTTTGGATTTAGGGATCAAATAAGAGCATGGAGAAGCCACCTGTAATCAGTGGCGACAGCTTTGACTCTAAGGTGCTAATTGGTTTTTGTGCATTTTCCAAATTTGGGGTTTTATCAAGAATTTCGATTTTTCTTATTTGGGTAATTCATGATTCATGTTATTTAGTAGTACTATATTTGGTAGTTGTGGAAGCAATTGTGTTGTTTGAATCCTTTTGTTTAAAGAAGAAACTAATTGTTGAGTAACAAAACTTATTTGTAAGAAAAACTTAGGATAAACCAGAAGATATAGTTGTGATGCAGAGGGGACTGACATTTGAGCATGGAATTCTGACGAAACTTAATATGAGTTAAAATTTCAGAAAAAATCAGAACCTGTCGAATACCTTAGGAAAAGAATGAACATAAGCAAATTGTGTCTATAATCTAGATTAGAACAAGCACACACAGACCATTAGTTCCGTGTATCAGAAAAACATGTTTATAAGGTGATTTAAAGCACACATGTATATTTATCTAGTTCGATTTTACCTAGGAGCAATGTCTTTGCTTTTCTACAATTGTTAGTAACTATTGTCTCTTGCATGTGAAGCCTGTACTTCCTAACAATACATGATTTTTTACTGACAGAGCCCAAAGGAAAACAGGGAAAGCACTGGCAGCTGTGATGCTGTTAATATCATACATAACCATGACTTCTCAGAAGGGCTGCACTTGTGGCGCGCAAATTGCTGCAATGCTTTTGTGGTTCCAGCAGGTTCTGGGTACCATAAAGGAAGTGCAGAAGACATAGGTAGTTCTTATGCTGTTGTCGCGGATCGCAAGGAATGTTGGCAAGGCTTGGAGCAAGACATTACAAGTAGAGTTTCAGCAGGTTATGTTTACACTGTTTCTGCTTGTGTTGGAGTCTCTGGTACTTTACACGGTTCTACTGAAGTCCAGGCTACATTGAGACTTGTCTACCAAAATTCAGAAACAAACTATTTATTTATTTCACGGTTAGGGTCTCTATCTTTATCCTCACTTTTACTTTTATTGTTTACTGAACAGCTTTCACATTAACACCTTACTCCAAGCAGAAAATCTGTTACCGAGGAGGGTTGGCAAATGTTGGAAGGTTCATTTTCACTGTCAACTATGCCCAATCAAGCTATCTTTTATCTTGAGGGACCTTCACCTGGATCTGACCTGCTCATAAAGTCAGTGAAGATCACTTGCCCTAGCTTCACTGGTTACGAAGTAAGTTATTGCTGTTGTCGTATTCCTTTTTGTATCCATACAAAAGGAACAATGGAAGTCCCACTTATGACTGCATTATTTTTTATTGATTGTACCGGCTTAGAAACTATCTGTACTATTACTGAAAGGACTCTTCCCCTTATTCTGATAGAGTTCTAGGCGAACATCCAGTAGTACCGATGATGAGAAGATCATAGTAAATGCAAATTTTGATGACAGCCTGTATAGTTGGTCGGGAAGAGGCTGCAAGGTTGTTTGCCATGACTCTATGGCTGATGCAAATATCAATCCAACCTCTGGAAAATATTTCGCATCTGCAACAGACCGCACACAGAGCTGGAATGGGATTCAGCAAGATATAACCGGGAGAGTGAAGCGAAAGCAAGCTTATGAGATGACGGCCGTAGTTCGGCTACGTGGTCACAATGTTGCTAATGCAGATGTTCGGGGAACATTGTGTGTTCAAGCAGCTGATAACCGTGAACAGTACATAGGCATTGCCAAGTAAGTCAATCTAAGTTCCACTTATTGAATGTGCACATGATGCCATCCAATGAGTATCTATTGTCTAATCATAATTAAAATTTGGCAGAATATATAGATAGTCCCTTGAACTTATAAAAAATAAATAAATCATTTTTAACACTTCAACTAAGGGCATGACCTATTAAATATCTGAAGTCCGTAAAAGCTATACCTATTAAGCATGATTTGAACAACCATTCGATAATCTAAGTGCGTGCAATTCAAACACTAGGACAAGATAAAAACAACTAGTGAAAAAATGACACGTGGCTGTTTCAAAATTTTTAGTTCTTTCTTAATTAATTCAACTGTTGCATCGCTTGGGCACCATCATTTCTTCCCATCTGTTCTCCTACACCTTCCTGGTTCAGGATCAGTGGCTATTGGAGAATCCTAGATGGAAAGTATCCAATCCCAAAGTATTGCGTCTTAGGCCTGGAAAGCTTGACAAGCAAGTAGATACAAGGGTTTACCTAATGGCGCTGACTTGAAAGGATATATGAGGGTATGGGAACATTTGCGGTGATGTATCTGTAGATGGCCTGGTGCTCCAGTTCCATACACTGTGCCATAGTGAATGATCCTCTGGCTCCTGTTAGTAGACCAAGCATGCTTCCAGCGTTCAAACCCAACGGCCATAGTCGGATGTGTTCCTAGTAAAAGCATTTGAAGCATGATGATAGTAAGGCATTGTCGAGCTAAGCATTTGCTGGCTCTCAGAGATGGCCAAATGGGATTGCTGGCATTACATCTCTGTAAAGAAAACCTCTTTCTTGTTGCTTGAATAACATTTTAATGGTAGCAAGTTCTGGAGAAAGAGAAGTCATCAGTAGTCTTGTCTAAAGTCCCTGCAATCCTCTTCAATGAGACTTGCAAAAGCTGCAAATTCTATTCAAATGGCTTTAATGGCTGCTCCTTTGTCTTCTACTCTTGAGGAAACGTGAGAGAAGAAACTAGAAGAAGCGTAAAAAATAGAAAGGGAAAAAAAGAAGAAGCAAAATCAAAAATGAATCGGGCATTTTAAAGGCATTTAACACATTGAAAAGGGTGAAAAATACACACTGATCCATGTCAGCATATTGTGCTTGATAGGCACAACTTTCACAGACTTCAGGTGTCTAATAGGTTATGCCCTTAGTTGAGGTGTCAAATTGAATTGTTTTGTCAAGTTTAATGGGTTGTCTATGTATTCTTTCTTAAAATTCCCTTTGTTCTTGCAAAGCACCCACACTATATACAATAATTTACCCTTGTCGGTTATGAGCAACATCTTATGAAGCTCTGCATTAGCATTTCTTGCTCTTTATTTTGGCTGAGTGCTTCAAACAATTTGTTGTTAAATAAAATATACACTGTCCTAGGTCATGAAACTTCTTTAATGCTATCGGACCAGAAACAGTGTTATATGACTCAACTAACCTATGCCTTTTTGCACATCTATAACATTTAATATGCCGTAGTGTTAGTCAATATAATCGCCTCACTAACGTTAAGGAATTTCTGATATTAACTGGTTTTTCCTTCTGAACTGTGTGTGGATAATCATTTTTCTACAGTATTAGCAATTACTAGCATGACTATGAGCACTGCTGTAATTTTCCTGGAAGGATGATCACGACGTCATTATCTGTTGACATTGATACTTCTTAACATTCTTGGAATTAATTTTAATCTGAGCTAACTGAAGTTCAACCATGGGACGTAACAGATATATTGTGGTTTGACTTGATCAGTTATATTCTTTCCCCTGTATTCTCTTGGTTTCTTCAATTATTGTGTGCATTGAAGCTTCTGGTGAAGTAGCTTAACAGAAACTAGTGGTCTGCAGAGCCCAAGTTACCGACAAAGATTGGGTGCAGTTGCAAGGAAAGTTTCTTCTCAATGACTCCCCATCTAAGGCTGTTATCTTTTTAGAGGGTCCACCTCCAGGCACGGATATCCTCCTCAATAGTTTAGTTGTAAGGCGCGCAGCTAAACCTCCTCCTCCTTCTCCACCAGTTCCTGAGGTTAGTTTGTTCGTTGCTCCTCTTTTCTTTTTAGCATGACAATAGCATCGGGGTAAAGGCCGTAGGAAGTATTACGTCATGTCCCTTATGCTAACTAGCCACCATTAGAAAGTGTTTCTCAGTTTAACAATAATTTTTCATGTCTCTCGCAATCCTTATTTCACAGTGAAATAGCATTTGAAGCATTCTTTCACTTTTTCTCTCTCTCAGAATGCGGTTTTTGGTGTAAATATAATCACAAACACCCATCTGAATAGTGGCACAAATGGCTGGTTTCCCCTAGGCGATTGCGCAATGAGTGTTAAATCAGGCTCGCCACATATAATTCCTCCAATGGCTAGAGATTCCCTTGGTGCTCATGAGCGTTTAAGCGGTCGTTATATTGCAGTGACTAATCGTACTCAGACATGGATGGGCCCTGCTCAGGTGATCACAGATAAAGTTAAACTCTGTTTGACATATCAAGTATCTGCGTGGGTTAGAGTTGGGCGAGAATCAGGCCCTCAGAATGTAAGTGTGGCCCTTGGTGTAGACGACGAATGGGTTAATGGGGGTCAAGTTGAGGTCAGCGATGATCAATGGCATGAAATTGGAGGTTCTTTTAGAATCGAGAAGCAAGCAGCTAAAGTGATGGTGTATGTTCAGGGTCCTGCTTCTGGGGTTGACCTAATGGTAGCTGGCCTTCACATTTTTCCAGTTGACAGACGTGCAAGGTTTAACCACTTGAAGAGACAGATTGAGAAGGTAATGTCTAATTAATTCTGCATTGTATTTTCAATTGTTATTCCAGAGTTATGATCTTCCGGTCCTTTGAGGTGCTTCTAAATCGCTGTTGTACTGGTGCCAGCACTGCATCTGGAAGCCGATCTGTGACATTTCACTGATTTCCACAGACAAGCTCTGACTATAGGAAAAAAAATGCATCTTTCACATATTGATTTCCTAGATTCTTCTTCTTAACTGAGTTCAGAAACTGTTGTTGCAATAATATGGTTAATCACAGTTCATCAAACATTTACGAGAAGTACTCTCTCTCCAGTGGATCTGTGTCAGTGTGTTTGTATGTGTTTTGAGATCAAATTGTTGTTTTTTCCAGAATTCTGTTCAATAGGTTGGCAACACACACCTGCATATTCCCTTTGACATAAGCAAACCGTAAAATGCACAGCTCTTTCAGATATGATCAGTTATACATCTGACAAAAAAAAACATTTCTTTCGTAGATACGCAAGCGATATGTTATCTTGAAGTTCTCTGGATCAGACTCAGGCTGTTTGCTTGGCACGACTGTTAGAGTTAGACAAAAGCAAAACAGTTTCCCCTTTGGATCATGCATTTGCAGAACAAACATAGACAATGAAGACTTCAACGATTTCTTTGTCAAAAACTTCAATTGGGCTGTCTTTGGAAATGAGCTGAAGTGGTATTCCACAGAAGCACAGCAAGGAAATTTCAATTATAGAGATGCTGATGAGCTCCTAAACTTTTGCTACAAAAATAACATTCAAGTTCGTGGTCACTGTATATTTTGGGAGGTGGAGTCCACTGTTCAAGCATGGATACACTCCTTGAACAAAAATGACTTGATGACAGCTGTTCAAAACCGTCTATCGGGCCTATTGACACGTTACAAGGGAAAGTTCAAACATTATGATGTGAATAATGAGATGATGCACGGTTCTTACTACCAAGATAGACTTGGTAAAGAAATCTGGGCAAATATGTTCAAAAAAGCACATGAATTGGATCCTTCTGCGATCCTATTTGTAAATGACTACCATGTTGAGGATGGCTGTGATACCCGGTCATCCCCAGAAAAGTACATCGAGCATATTCTTGACCTCCAAGACCAGGGTGCACCAATTGGAGGAATAGGTATTCAGGGACATATCGACTGTCCAGTTGGACCAATTGTCTGTTCGGCTCTTGATAAACTGAGTATTCTCGGACTTCCAATCTGGTTTACTGAAGTTGATGTCTCTTCTAAAAATGAACACGTTAGAGCTGATGATTTAGAAGTTATGCTTCGAGAATCTTTTGCTCACCCTGCTGTGGAGGGTGTAATATTGTGGGGCTTCTGGGAGCTGTTCATGAGTCGAGAAGATGCACATTTAATTAATGCAGAAGGCGAGCTCAATGAAGCTGGAAAAAGATACCTCGCTCTTAAGCAAGAATGGTTATCGCACGCTCATGGTCATACTGATGACCAAGGTCAATTCAGCTTTCGCGGATACCATGGCTCGTATGAAGTGGAAGTTGTTATTGCTTCCAAGAAAATTACCAAGACTTTTGTGGTTGACAAGGGTGATGATGCACTAGTAATCTCCATAGATATATAGTACTGATTTTACTTTGACGTCAGAAGATTGTCTGTACATGTTCTACAAAATGTGATTTGTTAATCGTGTTGTATCATTTCAAATGAATGAAACAAACAAAAATTCCATATGTTTGCATGAATGAAAATGAATTGATTCAAATGCAAAGTATGATTGATCATCTTGAAAGACTGAAGTTAGCGCAAAATTGGGCCTAATGTAACATCATCACTTTTATAACGAACAATGTAGAACTGTGCTCCATCCCTCTTCACCTCTAGTGTGATTGTTATACAAGTTCCTAATTTCTTCTTCCCGTTAAGGCGTTAAGCTAAGCTTGTTTGGATGGTTGTTACCTATTGTATTGTCTTGTATTGTTATTTTAAATACAATATTTTGATTGTTACTTAAATTTGTCGTTACGTAACGATTAAAAATGTCACTTTATGTAGTGATTGATTTGGTGTGATTGCGTTGTTACTTTTTTGTTGGGTTTAATATTTGTATTGATGTGGGCTAGTTAGTGTAGTTAGGCTTGGCCCACGTTTTTATTTATAGCTTCGGTGGACTGAATCAGGTCATATAAATATAGTGGCCCACATTCTATTTTGTAGGGAAGAAATATTTTATTTTACAGAGATGATAATAAAGCTCTGCTCGTTCTTTCTCTTCCTCTATGACTTCAAGCCCTAGTTAGTATATTTCTTCAAAATTCATATCAATTCCAGCTTGTAACATGGTATCAGAGCAGGATTATGGTAGAACTCGTCCTTGGCTATCGTCCGGTGTTACCCCTGTAATTTTTCGCCAGAGTTTTGTTTGAGTTCTCTCATCAGAGGCATTTTCTGATTCCTAGGGTTTCGATGTTTGATTCTTGAAAATTTTCATTGGTTCGTTGTTGTCTGGTCTTATCCATTTGATTCCTACAAGCGATTGGGACAATATGGACTTATCAGCTGGACTCTCATCGGATTCTAGGGTTTTGCCTTCCTCTTGCTATTTCCTTCGTTTTTTTCTCATTCAAGGTCGTGTCTTTCTGGTTGCGAAAGAGTTGGTAACATCGTTTTTCATCTCTATTCATTTTTTCATTGTCAGATTCTATGATCTCACTTGCATGTCTAGCTAGTTGATATTGTTTGCGTAAAAATGACGATTGATACTGTTACTCCTATTGCAAACAAAAGTGTTTCTGAGTCTTTGTCCGTTCCAATTAACTCTGCTCGCCATACTGCTTTTCATCCTGATGATTTTACTCATCCTTGTCACTCTCTCTATGTACATCCCTCAGATATCTTAGGGCCTTCTTTAGTCTCTGTTCCTTTTGATGGTACTTGCTATGGTAGTTGGAGAAGGATTATACTAGTTGCCTTATTTGTGCGCAATAAACTTGACTTTGTAAATGGGACTACTGAGAGACCTCCTGTTGGTTCTCCTCTTGCTAGACACTGGCAACATTGTAATGACTTGGTGGTATCCTGGCTAACCAATTCTCTCACTAAGGAAATCTCTCGTAGTGGTGAATACTCAGAACTTGCCAAAGATATCTGGAATGAACTAGAAGAGAGATATGGGAAAGTTGATGGTGCTAGGATTTTTGAATTAAAGAAAGACCTAGCACATATTTCCCAATGGTCTTTAGATATTGCCTCATATTTTAATAAAATCAAACAACTAAATAGCCTTTATTTCTGTCAATCATCTGAGTGTTTGTACTTTTGGAGGAAATAAAAAGGCTGAAGAGGAGAAAAAGGTGTATCAATTCTTGATGGGACTTAAGGAGACCTACCTTCAAGTTAAGAGCAACATCATTATTTTAAAGCCTCTTCCTTCCATGAACACTGTATACAACATATTGCTGAGTGATGAAAAGGAGAGACAAGTTTCTTCTGCCTCTCACTTTTCCTCAAGTTCTGCCTCATTCAATGTTGGTGTCTCCAAGAAGAATTTTCAGTCAAAAGTCAGCTTTAATTCCCCTAAACCTTCTCTTATCTGCAAGTACTGTAAAAAGCCAGGCCATACTATTGAAAAGTGCTACAAATTGCATGGTTTTTCTCCAAACTTCAAATTCTCCAAAACCATTGGTCCAAGGAAAATGGCCGCCAATATTGAAGTGGACAAATCTGGTTTTCTTGGTGCTTCTGGGGGTTCTGATGACCAGCCCCAATCTCAGTTTGAACAATTGTCTACAGTGCTTGGTTTGACTAAAGAGCAGTATTCCCAGTTAATGATCCTGTTGCAGCAGTCACATCGATCTAGTTCAAGCTCCACTCCAAATCTCTTGGCTTCAGCCAACTTTGCTAGTGAATTACTGCCTGGAAGTGGTTTGTTCAGAACTTGTTTGCTTACTAAAATAGAGAACATAGTATGGTTTCTAGACTCTGGAGCTTCTGATCCTATGACTTCTGACAAATCTCTTCTTTTCAATATTTAAACTCTTCATATTCCTTATCTTGTCTCACTTCACAATGGCTATAAAGTTAAGGTCACTAATATTGGTTCTTTGACCTTGTCGACTGATTTCATACTCCATAATGTCCTATATGTTCCTTCATTCTATTATAATCTAATTTCTATTTACAAATTAGTTGCTAAATCTGGTCATTTTGTTTAGCTTACCAGTGTTGGCTGCACTTTTCAGGGCCCTTCACTGAAGAAGCCAGTGGTACTTGGTAGACCAGAAAACTGGACTTTACAAGCTCTTTCAGCTTTCGTAAACATCCTTCTCTTGTAATTCTTCTATTTTCAGTATCATACTTTGTTCCATCACTTGGAGTGTTCCAATGTTTCCAGTATTGATGCAAATATGTTTTTTGATGCACATGTACATATTGATCATGCACTACTGAATAAAGTCAATAAAGAGGATGTTGTTTGGCATTATACACTTGGTCACTTGCCTTTTTCTAAGATGAAATATATTTCTGATTGTAATGCCAAATTGTCTTCCAAACAATCTTTTACTTGCCTTGTTTGTCCACTGGCAAAACAACCAGATTACCTTTTCCTGATAGTTCAATACAAACTGTTGTACCATTTCAATTAATCCACATTGATACCCGGGGACCTTACCATGCCTCAACTTATGATGGATCAAAATATTTCTTGACCATTGTTGATGACTATATTAGAGCTACTTGGACTCACTTACTGGGTGCCAAGAGCAATGCTTTTGACCTTTTAAAGGCTTTTATTGCCATGGTAGAAACCCATTTTCATTCTAAGGTGCAAACTGTGAGGAGGGATAATGCATTGAAGTTAGGGTCTAGTTTATCTGGATCTCAATTATTCTTTGCTAAAGGCATTGTGCATCAAACTTTTTGTCCACATACTCTGCAACAAAATGGAGTGGTGGAAAGAAAACACAGGCATTTGCTTGAAACTGCCAGGGCCTTACTCTTTCAATCCCACCTACCTATTAAATTTTGGGAAGATTGTGTCTTGACTGCCACTTATTTGATCAACATGTTTCCTTCTCCCTTACTAAATCACAAAAGCCCTTATGAACTCTTTTATGGTAAACCTCCCAACTATTCTTACCTTAGGGCATTTGGTTGTCTTTGCTACTCTACTATTCCTAAAACACATAAGGACAAGTTTCAGCCTAGAGCTTTGTCTTGTGTATTTTTGGGGTACCCTTTTGCTAAGAAAGCCTACAACTGTATAACTTGGAAACTAACTCTTGCCATGTATCTAGAGATGTTATTTTTCATGAGCACATTTTCCCATTTCTTCGGTCCTCTTTTGGTGCTCCTAGTATTTGTCCCTTTCCTTTTTCTGCCTGTTCTGATAACTTTCCCCTTACCTCATCCTATGTTCCATCTTTATCTCCTACCTCATCTCCCATTTGTAATGGTTTCTGTATGCTTACTCCCGTTTCTACTTCTTCTTCTTATATATCTCCCTCTTCCCCCTCTTCTATATTTTCAGCTTCTCCTTCTTCATCTATTTCTGCTCCTTCCTCTTCTCCTCCTCTACCTCCATCTTCCCCTTCTCCTCATACACTCAGAAGATCTACTATGGTGCATAAGAAGCCTTCTTGCCTTCAATGTTATGTATGTCACTCTTCATCCTTAGACTCCAGTTCTGTTTCCTCTAATTCTCCTTTTAGCAAACTGTTCCTGAGCCTTTCGCTTACTCTCAGGCAGCTCTTGTCCCTGAGTGAGAGGATGCCATGAAGAAAGAGTTTGAGGCTTTGGAAGCAAATCAAACTTGGGAAATTTTTGAATTGCCCCATGGTAAGAAACCCATAGGCTGCAAATCGGTATACAAAGTTAAATATAAAGCTGATGGCTTCATTGAGAGGTACAAAGCTAGGTTGGTGGTTAGAGGTGATATTCAGGTTGAGGGGATTAATTTTCATGAAACTTTCTCCTGTTGTGAAAATATCTACTGTTAAGACTCTTATTGCTGTAGCAGTCAAAAGGAAATTGCCTTTTTTTAACTAGATGTAAATAATGCATTCTTGCATGGTGATTTGGATGAGGAAGTGTATATGAAACTTCCTCCTGGATTGTCTGTTCCCTCCACTTCTTCATGTGGTACCCTCGTGTGTAGGTTGCAAAAATCTCTCTATGGGCTAAGGCAAGCTTCCAGGCAGTGGTATGCCAAACTTTCCCACGCTTTACAGTCTAGGGGCTATGTTCACTCCTTAAATAATTATCTTTGTTTACTAGAGGGTCTAGGGATTCTCTTGTTATCTTGGCTGTTTATGTGGATGACATAGTTCTTACTGTGACTGATTTAGATGAAATTCCTGCCTTGAAAGACTTCTTGCATGCTCAGTTCAAAATCAAAGACTTAGGCTTGTTGCATTATTTTCTTGGTATTAAGGTTTTGTACACTCCATATGGTGTTTTACTCCATCAGCGCAAGTTCATTCATGATCTCATGAAAGAATTTTGTTCTTATGTCTCTTCTCCTATGGTTTTCCCTCTTGAGTTACATAAAAAATTGAAGGCCAATGTGGGTGATCCTTTACCCAGTCATGTGTTGTATAGGAGTTTTATTGGTAAGTTATATTTCTTAACACATACTAGGCCATATTTGTTATTTTTTGTGCAGCATCTGGGCCAATTCATGTAGCATCCTTGTGTTCCTCATATGAATGTTGCCTTGCACCTCTTGAGGTACTTGGAAGGGACTTTTGATTTTGGGTTGTTCTTTAACAACTCTTCTGATCTTTCTCTTCATGTTTATTATGACAGTGATTGGGGTTCTTGTCCTGATAGTAGACGGTCAGTGACTAGTTTTTGCATTATGCTGGATGGCAGTTTGGTCAGCTGAAAATCCAAGAAATAACCTATTGTATCTCTATCCACCACTAAGGCTGAGTATAGGTCCTTGAGCAAAGTTGTGGCTGAGGTTACCTGGCTCTCTAGACTTTTATCTGATTTTGGGTTTACTAATATTTCTTTTATTCCAGTCTACTGTGATAATAAGGCTGCCATATACATTGCAAAGAATCCTGCTTTCCATGAGCGGACCAAGTATATAGAGTTGGATTGTAATTTCGTGCGCACCAAGATGGCTAATGGCTTGATTTCTCTATTACACACTTCCAGCTCTACCCAAATGGATGATATTTTCACCAAACCTCTACCTAGGGCAGTCCATCATCTCCATATTAGCAAGTTGGGTGTGTTACCACTATAGGTGGCTAACGGGCCGAGTTGACCCGGAACCGGACCGACCCAGACCGACCCAGACCGGTTAAAACCGAAACTGGATCGGCCTGGTTCATAAGAGGCCGGGTGGGTTGGGTAGGAGGGGTATAGGGGGTTTTGAACATTTATTATTTTTTACCGATTAACCGGACCCGTTAAACCCGGTACGTATGAACAGTGCCCTAGCCGGTTTAACCGGCCCGGTTTAACGGCTAGTAGTTTCTTTTTTATTTTTTCGATTGTGTGGGGCCCTTTGACCGTTGGCAACGGTCAGAAATTGAAATGATCCATTAACCAATGGATCAATTACAAAAATAGCCAATTTTTTTTATTTTTAACCCTTTTTGATTTTACAAATTTAACCTTCTTTAAAACTATAAATACCCCCCCCCCTCTTCTTCATTTCTTCACTCAAATCTCATTTCTCAATCTCAATTTCTCTCATTTTCTTATTCTCCAATTTTCAAGACTTTAAGTCTTCAATTCATCTTCTAATTTTATTTGGCTCTCTTTTCTTGAATTTAATTTATCGTGTTTTATCATTCGGGTTTTGAAGTTTATACAATTGAAATACTTGCTTGATGTTTATTCGTGGTAATGTTGGAATTGCATAATCAAGTGCTCAATTTATTGTCGAATTCGGTGCACTCCTTCCAACTCTTTCTCTTATATAATATTTTAATTGCATATTTATTTTTAGCTTATACTTTAATTTTTACAATATGTTGAATGCTGCTAAAAGAGCGTGTAGAAAAGTTACTGGTGGGGAAAATAAAAAAAGAGGTAGTTCTTTAGCATCTGGTAGTAATAGTACCCCATATACACATGTTTCCGAAACATCGCCTAATGATAATATAGATTATGAACAATTACAAGAAGAATTTGGAATAGAAGATAATGAAATAGGAATGGAAGATGATATACCAGCTACACCTACTAGTGCTGGGGCTGGTAGTGTTGGAGTTGCTACACGGGGTGGTGGTCGTGGTACTAGTAGTAGACCACCTGTGGCTCCGACTACTAATCGTAGAAAAAGAAGTAAGGTTTGAATTTTTTTTGAAATGATAGAAGGTACCGATAGAGTTAAATGCAAAATTTGTAAAAGTGAGTTTAAACATTTGACTGGAGGAAATTTAGGAGGGACTGAGACACTTAGTAGACATATGAGAACTGAGCATCCCATAGAATGGGGCGCTGATGGTGATGGAAATCAAACAACTATTAACCCTACTACTGGAGGTCTAGTGAAATATAATAAAAATGAAGGATCGTGAGGAGTTAACAAAAATGATTTCTTTGGGTTGTCTACCTTTTTCTTTTGCTTCTTCATCATATCTTATTATGTGTATTCAAAGGATTTACAATTCTTTATTTAAAGGTATCCCTAGAAGTACTTGTAGATCTGATATCTTTAGACTTCATGGACAATATCAAACATACATACGTTATTTGTTTAGCCACCTTTCTTGTAGAGTTTGTCTAACTTCTGATATTGGCCATGTTGTTAATGGAAATGATTATTTGACAATTATATGCCATTGGATAGATGATACTACTTGTATGCGAAAACGTATTATCGCTTTTAGATATGATGAAGTCAGAGTCATACTGTTGCGTTTATAAGTAGTACTATTTGTGAAGTTGTTGAATTTTATAATCTAAAGCAAAAAGTATTGTGTATGTCTTTTGATAATGTTTCTAACAATAATGTCGCAATTTCAATATTAAAATTGCAGTTGCAACTACCTCATGCTGAAATTTTTCTTGTTAGGTGTACATGTCATGTATATAGTTTAATTGTTAAAAGTGACCTTCATTTATTTTCAACTGAGATTACTCATGTTAGAAGAGCGATTGGTGTTATTCAAGAAAATAATAGACAATCTAGAATTAGGGAATTTAAGAATAAGTGTACCGAGTATAACCTTAAGCCCAGATTTATGCCAGACGAAATTGTTACTAGATGAAATTATACATATATATTTTTAAAATATTGCTACAAATATAGATTCTCAATAACTGAAGTTGCTAATGCGCATTGTACTGATCCAAACCGTATGTTAACAAGTGCTACTTGGGAGGTCATTAGTGATGTTGTTAAATTTTTACATAAATTTTATACAGCTATGGTTGAGTTTTCTGGAGCATATTACTCCACTGTTACTATGGCTTTAGTACATATAGCTAAAATTTCTTTTCTACTATCTGAATTTAAGAAGAAAGAGAAATATAAGGATATTGTTGAAAAAATGCAAGCAAAATTCAAAAAATATTTCTTTCCAATTCCTCTGATTTACTTAATTGGTGCAATTTTAAATTATTCTATTAAGATGTCTGATTGTCACCAATTAATGAATGCTTTATATACTTATATGGAGATTGGAGAAACTGAAGCCCCAAATTTATGTCTCTATGAACAAGCTAAATGAATATTTACAATAATTATATAATTATTATGCAACTGTAATTGATGATGTTGCTCGTGCTGTAGGCAATGTTAATCCCATTATGCAATGTAGCACTTCTGCTACTGTGGATGATAAAGAAGGCCTTGATAGTTTTAATATTTTTTCTACATTTTCTAACACTCAAACCAGTAGCAGGAACATTGATGAACTTCAATTCTATTTGCAGAAGCAAAAAGAGCCTCGCACAAAGGAATTTTCAGCGTTGGGATGGTGGCATGAGAATGAAAAGCAATTTCCTGTTCTTTTCGCTATGGCTCGGGACGTGCTGAATGTGTCAATTTCTACTGTTGCATCGGAGAGTGCATTTAGCCAACAAGACAACTAATAGGAGACACCCGCTACTCATTGGGAAGCAATGCTTTGGAAGTTTTAGTATGTTTTCGAGATTGGATTAGATCGGAACGAAGAAATCAAGGACGGGAAAATGTTGATAGCCCAGAAGACGAGGAACTTGGAGATATATTAACACATGGTAACCCATCCGAATTTAACACTCCAGAAGAATGTTAATCGGTTCATATTGATTATGAAGAACTTACTAAGGCAATGCAAAACCTTTGAATTTACTTGTTGTTAAAAATGTAAACCTTTCAATTTGTAAGTTTGAAATTTGAATTATGAAATAAAAGTAGCACTTGCATTAAGTGCAATTTTTTCCCATCTTCCTTGTATTCTTTTAATTAATATAACTTACAATAGTTATACAAAATTCCAAAAAAAAAAAAAAAATTAAAAAATACTAAACCTGGCCCGGCCCGACCCCCTCAACCCGTAACCCTTACGGTTCAATTTTTACCCCGATGAACCCGTTAAACCCGTTAAGACCAAGCTCGGAACCGGTCCGAAACCAAACCCGTACGGGTCCAAATAATACAGGCCCGGCCTNGGGGGGGGGGGGGGTGGAGGGGTGTTGGGTTTAATATTTGGGTTTAATATTTGTACTGATGTGGCCTAGTTAGTGTAGTTAGCATATTTGGGTTTGGCCCACATTTTTATTTATAGCTTCAGTGGACTGAATCGGGTCATATAAGTATAGTGGCACACATTCTATTTTGTAGGGAAGAAACATTTTATTTTACAGAGATGATAATAAAGCTTTGCTCGTTCTTTCTCTTCCTCTATGAAACTTCAAGATCTAGTTAGTATTTTTCCTCAAAATCCATGTCAATTTCAGCTTGTAACACTTTTTTCCCCTCTTATCTTGCCCTTCCTTATTATTAAATAATTATAATTTATCCTTTGTCTTACCTTTTTATATAATAATTTTATCTTGTACCTTACCTTTTTTTCGTAATATTCTAAGTTCATTCTTCATAGTCTTGGTACATGACATCATGAAACGACGATAAACAAGTACAATCTATCCAAATATTATATACATTCAAACGATACAGTACAATACAATACGATATATTATGAAACACTATATAACAATCATCCACGAGCTAATTTGGAAAATAAATTGACTCCAAAACGGTCTTCCTTCCCCTACGTGAAAATAACTAGGATAGGAACCATATTCACACGAGCTAATTTATTGTGTTTAATTATATTTTTTCCCTACTACTCCTGCACTGCTGAAGCATGGTTCTGCAAAAACCTTGCCTTAGGATTTTCTAGTGATATCTCTTGCTCTACTGTTTTTGTCTTTACATGATGACTTATCCTCAAAGCATACAAATTAGATTTCTGAAAATGTGTTCTTCTAGCTTTAAGATACCTTTTAAGTTGTGTATGTTTTTGTGGATTGTTGTCTGGTTTGACTCCTTTGGTCTTGGTCCAATACTGCATAATATTGAGAATTTCTATAATCTGTTTTAGGATAAGCATTTGTCTTATTGAAGCTATTGAAATCTGCATATTTTTTCAAACTAAGAAGCATGTTCTGGGGTCCTAGTTTAGTTTCATTGTCTTTGAAAGATCATCTACGTATTATCCATGCATGTTTTCATGAAGTATATGAGGCTGTGGTGATCTAAATCATGTTATGAGCTACTTAAATGAAACTGTATTATCTGTTTGAATGAATATGGTTATCTAGTTGTCTTTTCTTCCTTAAATATTTAAGTTTAAAGAATGTTTTGTTTGATAATAGATTGACCTTTAGTTATGTTGTTTGGATATTGAAACAGGTAGAATGTTTGACTTGATTTTGACGTAGCTTCTCTGAACCATGAATTTAAGTCTCATATCATATTTTGTAATTGCTTTTTACAAACTTAGAGCCTATCGGTAGATGTTAATGCCAAACCTCAACCTCTTCTTCTTTTTTAAATGAATTCATATTGTTCCTTCCAAAAATCTTCTTTTCCATGCAAATCAAGCAAGTAATGTTTTTGGGCTATTTCTTACTAGGCTTTTCCATATATCAAAATAATGTTAATGAATTTGAAGACACTACTAAAAAACGAAAAAATTCCATCGATGTTGGTTGGTAATTGACAAAAATTGACCGAAACCGACCGACTCGTGGTCGATAATCATAATGTCCGTAGAGCTAACCAAACGACTTTTGATGGTATTTTTCGACCGATTTCGGTCGGTCAATTAAATTTAAAAAAATTTGCCGAAGCAAACGATCGAAGTCGGTTGATTTTTTCCACCAAAGTCGGTCGGTATTTTAATTATGTAATTAAAGAAATGCACCATCTAGGAATGGAACCGAGGTATGTACTGTGGCAGGATACTATTCCACCACTAGAAAATTGGTGCATTTTATTTTAAGATTGTCTTTTATTTCATTATTACTCTTTAATTGCATTTTCGCACGAAAATAACCAATCAATGTCGGTCGGTTTTAGTAAAAAATAAAGTTACCAACCGAATTCGGTCGATTTTTTTAAAATGACCGGCTTAATTAACCGATCTATCTCGGTCTTTTTCTAATATTAATTTTAATTTATTTTAAATGAAAAATCGACCAAAGTTGGTTGATTTCTTAAAAAATAAATTCCGCAGGACTAAAAAATAGTTTCCTGTATTTTTGCGCAAAAGAAAATCGGGCAAAGTTGGTCGGTTTTGTAAAAAAAAATTTAAAAATAAAATATTTTGAAAAACCGACGACTTCGATCGATTTTCTGACCGAACATCGGTCGGTGGGCTGCGGTCGGTTTTTGTCAAATTTCTAGCAGCGAGTCCATTTTGGTGTAGGTTTGAATGTGAGATCCGTACCGAATTTGATCAACATATTTTGGGTACTTTTACCAAAGAAGTCGGTTGATTTTTTCCACCAAAGTCGGTCGGTATTTTAATTATGTAATTAAAGAAATGCACCATCTAGGAATGGAACCGAGGTATGTACTGTGGCAGGATACTATTCCACCACTAGAAAATTGGTGCATTTTATTTTAAGATTGTCTTTTATTTCATTATTACTCTTTAATTGCATTTTCGCACGAAAATAACCAATCAATGTCGGTCGGTTTTAGTAAAAAATAAAGTTACCAACCGAATTCGGTCGATTTTTTTAAAATGACCGGCTTAATTAACCGATCTATCTCGGTCTTTTTCTAATATTAATTTTAATTTATTTTAAATAAAAAATCGACCAAAGTTGGTTGATTTCTTGAAAAATAAATTCCGCAGGACTAAAAAATAGTTTCCTGTATTTTTGCGCAAAAGAAAATCGGGCAAAGTTGGTCGGTTTTTTAAAAAAAAAATTTAAAAATAAAATATTTTGAAAAACCGACGACTTCGATCGATTTTCTGACCGAACATCGGTCGGTGGGCTGCGGTCGGTTTTTGTCAAATTTCTAGCAGCGAGTCCATTTTGGTGTAGGTTTGAATGTGAGATCCGTACCGAATTTGATCAACATATTTTGGGTACTTTTACCAAAATCGACTGGTAAAATCGGAAAATATACAGTAATTTTTTAAATCAAAACAAAAGTTACGTTGAAATTAAAGAAAGTGGAATACCTTGTATCACACCTCCTTATTACACACCCGAGGATATATGGGGGAATTTTTCCACTTTAAGTGACATAAATCAAAATGGGATTATTTTATTTATTCTTCAGAGTTGCCACTTGAGATATTTATGGTATCCCAAGTCATCGGTTTATTTTAAATCCCAAATCGAGAAAATTCGACTTTCCTTTTGAAGTCTGCGAACCAGAAATTCTATGTAAGAAATTTTGTTAACCCGGGAGAAGGTGTTAGGCATTCCCGGATTCTGTGGTTCTAATACGGTCGCTTAAACTATTATAATTGGCCTATTATCTGATTTTAATACATGTTTTAATCTATGGTACATTTTAACTTATTTAACCGCTTTTAGTTAATTTTAGGAAGATTCAACGTTAAACACGTCTTGAACCACGCCACATGAAATGCACATGCGGTCCACGACATATTTTATTTAATGTTATTGAGAATTGGAATTGGGTCACATGAAATGCACACCTGAGTTTAATAAATAAGGAAATCAATTCAGATAGCGCGCCTAAAGCAACTACGCACTTTCTAGTTAATAACAAGTTTGCAAGGGCCAATGAAAAATTCAATTGATGGCACACCTCGAGTTTTAAAGAGTTAAAATTAATTAAAATGAGGGCCATGAGTTATCTAATTTGCCTATGGCACGCCTCAATTCAATCCAAATAAATACTTTCACCTAAGATTTTAAAACATATTTATGCGACCTTTGAGATTACGCATAGGCCTAATGCGTTTGAGCCAAACCTGCTGTGGGCAAAAACCTAGCAGTAGCAATCAATAGAGCAGCTGGGTTCGAGAAGCAAGCCCAAGCAGCACATGGTAATAAAATTCCCAATTTTGTAAACGACCTTAAGTCCAGGACCAAAGTAAATCCCCATTCTCATGACAAAGAAATGAAAATTAAATAATATGGCAACACTTAAAACTTTAAAGAGACCATTTGAACTCAATTGATTATCAATGATGCACAATAATTATAATGTGAACAATAGGCTTTAAATGCTACAAAACCAAATCACATATCTAAAATAAATTCACTTTTTTAATTTAATTGAGCTAGTGACATGAAGGCAGAATTGTACGGCATCCTTATTTGATCCAATCCCCAAACTAGCTTATAAACAATTATAATGAACTTTAAGCCTTAACCAAAACCTCTTTAATACAAACAATAAGCGAAAATCTTATTAAATCGATATGCTAACTATTCTAAATCCAAAAGTCACCAGTCTTCAACAGGATCAAACAGAAGAACAAATATAAAAATATTATACTACATCCATAGCATAAGAAAAGCTAATAGAAATCCCATAAAATTAAATTAGTATAACACATGAATGAGATGGAGAAACAGGAGAACAAAAGTTCAGTAGCACGAATTGTTTTCATCATGGGTCCATATTCAACATTGCATATTACACTTTAAAGGTTAACCAGGGTTCAGAAACATATCTGGAGTGAAAGAGAAAAAAGACAAAGAGAATAAAGAGTTAGCAGCAGTAGCAAGATCAACTCAGCAAATCAGCAACAACCAAGCTTTTAAACCAGTAACAACCAAGCTTTTAAAGCAGCAACAACCAATCTTTTAAACAAATTTTAGACCAAAAAATGAACTAGAAATTCTTTGCAGATTTCAGATACTAGAACAAAACAGGACATTGAACCATTTTTTTCCACCAGGAATTGCAAAGGATTTTAGTATTTGAGAACTCAGCCATTTTTCTAAAATTTTCTGTGTTGTATTCTCTAAATTCTGACTTGATAATGAAGTAACATTCCTTTTATAGAGGCTTCTTAGCAGCAGAAAATGGTTCAGATTTTGCTTGTTACTCCTTTTTTTAATTTTTGTTTTTGCAAGCTAAACCCTAAAATTCTAACTTGTTTGCTAGGTCAGTCCTTTTTCCACCTTTCAGGAAATTTGCTAAATCAGTTACACAAGATTCCCTAAACTAAAAACCCTGAATTACCCTTTAATCTTATGTTTACCCTCAAGACTAACCTGGGTCAAGTTGACCCAGACTCAACCCCAAACCTGGGCTTGCCAAACCCGGACTGAATCCTCTCATTGGGCCTTTATTGCAGAGCCCAAATTCGAATCAAAACTAAAACCTACAAATTTAATGGGCTAAACACAGTTGCCAAAAACCAGAAAACTTTTCAAATGAAACCAAAAACAAAAACGAGAAAGAATTAATCAAAACTAAACATGAGAATTAAAACAAATGCCGCTAAATATACTCTTAATCTAAGCATGCAAACAGAACATTGAATAAAAATGAAAAAATAATAAAGAAAAAGAAAAGAGGAGACAGAAGGAGATGAAGCGGGAAGAAGAATAAAAGAACAGAAAAAATAAAAGAACGAGGGTACCTACAGAAGACAACAAATGAGCATGGATTGAAAGGACTCAGATGTGTTTGATTTTGAGCCGAAATTAGCCTCAATCACGTGTTCTTTCTATGAAAAAATGAGCAAAGCTAGTTTCGACTCTTAATCACTTGTCAAAAACTGAAAACTCGGATGATTTTTGTTTTTCTTTTCTGCCTTTTTAGATCCGAAATTGGCTCTATTTGGTGAGGGTTTGAGAGGATATGGGGGTAGATTAGGAATCAGAGGTGAATAAGGGTCGTATGGTCGAAGTTTGGAGTTGTTTTGCCGGTGAAAATGGCGGAATTCTTCAGGCGGTGCTAGGGTTCAATGAAAGAGATGAGAGACAGAAGAAGGGTTTGGACTAGGTTGTCTCTGAGGAAATAATTTAAAAAATTCTACAATAATTCCTAAAATAATGAACAATTAAAAGAAAGATCTAATTCTTTGGGATTTTGTAGGAGTAATTTATGTGAGGAAAAAATCACGTGCTCACACCTTATATATAAAAATTTCTATGTCAATCCCTTTCATGTTATCTCCTTCTCAGATTCTCCTCTTGATCAATATTTTTCCTTCTCAAAATAACTTATAAATTTTTCGCATAATGTCAACTCTATTTTTAGATATTTGAATTAGTTTTAGTCGAATCTCTTTACCCGTATCCGTACCTGAATTTGTAACCCAAAATTTAAAATTTAGATTATGAAGGATCCGACTGTCAGGTGTTTGTCCTAATTTTCTTACCATATTTGATTTTCCTATTTCTTGAAGGAAATGGTAACATATTTATCATTTCCTTCTTGTAGAAGAAAATTATGAATCTCCCATATTTGGCTAGTCCCTTTTCTTGTAGGAAAATGTATGGACTTCTATAAATTGAGGATCATTCCTTCTCATTTGGTAGCATCCACAATATAGTCATAAGGGGTTTGAAAGTCTTGTTTGAGAAAACTTTTCGGGACAAGTGTTAGTGTGTTACTTGTGTTTGCCTCTTGTGAGGTTGTTCTCTCAATATTTTAGCGGGTTTAGTTCTAGCCACAACCTATTTGATGGTAATCATGATTTTGTTCGAGAAATTTGACTGGAATACTACTTCGTTGAGACAAACATTGCGGTGGAGATTTGGAGGCGACCTGTTGAGGATTATGTGAAGAAGGTGGATCAAGTTTATTTTGCCAGAAAATTTAGGCGAAGGGGGAGAATTGTTAGGTGTTTGTCCTGATTTTCTTACCTTATTTGGTTTTCCTATTTCTTGAAGGAAATCATATTTACTAGCTTCAACTTTTGATAGTAAAGCAAGCCTTGAACAACGATAGATCATACAATAAAAGAGAAGTATATCAAAAGAGACACTAACATTTAACGTGGCTCGGTCAATTTGATCTACATCCAAAGGTGGAGATGAGTAATCTACTATGCAAAAGACAATACAAAATATCGAGAGAGCAACCTTACAAGGAGGAAAACACAAGTGACACACTAACACTTATCCCGAAAAGTTCTCCCCCCTAAACAAGACTCTTAAACCCCTTATGGCTACATTGTGGATGTTGCTGAATGAGAAAGAAGTATCCTTAATTTATAGAAGTCCAAATATTTTCCTCTAAGAAAAGGGGCTAGCCAAATATGGGAGATTTATAATTCCCTTTTAGGAAAAGAAAAACTCAATTATGGTATTTAACATGTTGCCCTTTCCTTCAAGAGATAGAAAAATCAAATATGGTAAGAGAATCTGGACAAACACCTAACAATTTTTCCCAGTGGCATGAATTTTTTGACAAAATAAACTCGATCCACCTTCTTCACATAACCTTCAACAGGTCGCATTTTCAAATCTCCACCACAAAGTTTGTCTCAACGTGCACAACATTCTAGTCAAATTTCTCAGAAAAAATTATGATTATCGTACATCAAATACGTTGCGGCTAGAGTTAAACTCTCCAAGATGAACCTATCTTGAACCTCGCTTTGATACCACTTGTTAGGATAAAAATAACCAGGTTCATGCTGAAGCTAGTAAATTAAACTTGAACAACTATAAATCATATAATGAAAGAGATACAAGTATTTAACATGGTTCGATCAATTAGACATACATCCATGGGCGTAGATGAGCATCCACTATACAAAAGAGAGTACAAAATATTGAGAGAACAACCTCACAAAGAGGAAAACACAAGTGATATACTAACACTTGTCCCGAAAATTTTTCCCCCTAAATAAGACTCTCAAACCCCTTATGGCTACATTATGGATAATGTTGAATGTGAAAGAAGAATTGTAACGACCCGACCGATTATTTTGTGTAATTGCGCCTGGTTACCCTTTTTTATGCTTCACACATGTGTGTTTATGATTTTATGACTTGCGGGATTGGTTAGTTTCATTCCATGAAACTTTCGGTTTGATTTGGACCCTTTGATTCTTGACTTAGAACCCTAAGTTAGAAATATTGACCAAATTTTGACTTTTGAAAAAACGACCACAAAATGGTATTTTTAATGGCTCTGATAGCTTCGTATTGTGATTTTTGACTTGAGCATATGTTCAGCATTGATTTTGAAAGTCCGTAGGTTGATTTATGTTATTTTGTCAAAATTTGGCAATTTGAAGTTGAGAAGTTTGACTGTAGGTTGAATTTTAGATATCGATATTGAAATTTGATTTTGGGACTTGTAATAGGTCCGTTATGAAATTTATAACTTGTCTGTAAATTTTGGTATCATTTGGAGTTGATTTGATAGTATTCAAATGTTTAGTTGTAATTATGAAGATTCTTGAAGTTTACTTTAAAATTCATGCATTTTAGTGTTTGATTCGTAGTTTTAGATGTTATTTTTGTGTTATGATCGCCCAAGCGAATTCGTATGATATTTTTAGACTTGTGTGGATGTTTGGTTTCCCTGAAGGCCCGGATGAGTTTCGGACATGTTTCGGAAAGTATTGAACGGAAAAATGAAACACCGGTGTCTGGTGCCTCTAATGTCTCATCTGCGAACACCAGAGTCACATATTCGACTTTAGCATGGAACCACAATTATCACAATTGCGATGCCTGGGTTGTATTTGAGAAGATGCTTGGGGCTCGGATAGGTTCGCATTTGCGACTAAATTGTTAGTTTTGCATGGGGGACAAGGTTCGTAATTGCGAACCCATCTTCGCATTTGCAATCATATTCAATCAATATATCTTAGATTTTAACATTAAAATCATGTGAATCAAAGCGAAAATTTGTGAAACTTTGTCAAGTTTTTGAAAAATAAAAATTTAAGTTTTGAGAGTAGATTTGGACTCGAACTTTGAAACTAATTACATAAATGAATTCATGGGGTCATGGATAGTCGGAATCTACCATTGAACCCGCGTTTTGACTAGGCGTGCCAGAGTTAACTTTTTGGAAAAAGTATAAAGATGATTTTGGTTAGATTTGAGCCATGTTAAGATAAATTTTAGGGGGGAAAGCTATTTCCGAGAGTTGAATTGGCCTAGTTGAGGTAAGTATCCTGCCTAACTTTGTGTGAGGAAACTTCCCCTTAGGATTTGAGATTGATTGTGTCTTTTGTACTATGTGAAAGCCGTGCATGCAAGGTGACGAGTGGGGCACATGTTGTATGTGGTATTTGACAGGTTTAGGCTAATTTGACTCTTTTCATGCTTTAATTGAAATATCATATCATGTTCTAAATTCTCATAGTCAATCTATTCTTATTTGTGTTAGTCTATCATTACATGCCTTATATGACTTGTTTAACACTTGTTCTACATCCTACTTGATAAAATGCTCTCATATTTTAGTTGAACTCGTTGCCGCTGTTATTATTACATGTTATCTCTTTTATTGTTGATTATTATTATTTGAAGTCATTGTTAAAAGTTATCTCTTTCATTGTTATTACTATTATTTGAATTCATGTTCTTTTTCATTGTGAGTTATTTGTATTTAGTTCGTGGCTACACATTATTTTTTTCATCGTTGAGTTATTGGTGTTGAAGTTGTGAAAGTCGTATCACTTTGAAATGAAGTTGTCTATTGTTGAGATATCTTTCTTGTTAAAAATTTTACATTCATTATTATTGTTTATAATTTTGTACATGTTGTGGTGGAACCATGGGCTATTGTTGTAGAAATATTGATATTGTTAATTGTTAGCAAGTTGTGATATATGGGCACTTGTGGTGCGAGTTGTTATTGTGATGTGATATTGATGCGCATACGGTAGTATACGGCTAGGGGTTAATGTGCATGCAGCATTATAAGGTGAGACTTATATGTGTGTTATTTGTAGGGGAACTACGTGAAGCCACACGACGTCATAAGGTGGGCTAAAGTGCGTGTAGCTATTTCGTGCAAAATAGTTTTCAAAACTATTTAAATATAAGGTTCACACGGTAGTATAAGGAAATATTGTGAAAGTGATTGTGAATTATGAATATGAGGCGGTACTTCGGTTGTGATTCTTTTATACACGAGGTGGTACCTCGTTGTGATTCTTGTTGTTTATCTCGGGTTGTAAAGAGTTATTTGATGGGAACACTTCTTGTTGTTTTGTTCCTCCTTTTTCTATTAGTTATTGTCCATATATGATCATTGTGGTTCTTTTTAATTGATTTCTTTATGTTATTTCCATGCTTACGATTCCGGTATTAGTTCATGCCATTAACTTATTTCGCATCAAATATTTCTCCGCTTTTTATTATTTATCATTATTATATTTTCATACTGCTTATTTATATATCCTAGTAGGTGTCTTGACCTGGCCTCGTCACTACTCTACCGAGATTAGGCTTGATACTTACTGGGTAACGTTATGGTGTACTCATATTACACTTATGTACATCTCTTTTTGCAGATCCAGGTACGTCCGCTCGGGTTAGACTTGTCAAATTCTGTTTCGGGAGATTATGAGTTTATTAGACTTGTTTTAGTATTTCTGTTAAGTATATATGTCTAGTTGTTATCAAATGTTAGGCTTACCTAGTCTTATAGACTAGATGTTATTACGACATCCTATGGAGGAATATGGGGATAATGACAAGTCGGTATCAAAGCTCTAGGTTCATAGATTTTAGGAGTCATAAGAAGGTTTAGTAGAGTCTTGCGGATTGGTGTTGAGACGTCTGTATTTATCTTCGAGAGGCTATGGAACTGTTAGGAAACTTCACTTTTTTGATTCCTTATTGTGCGAACTTGTTGACTTCGAAGTTTTGAATATTTGTTTTTCTATTCTCTCACAGATAGTAAGGCCACACACTTCTGGATGATACGATCAGACACTCACTCCCCCTACTAGGGCTACGAGGGGGCGGGGACAGAGGCCGGGGAGGGGCATGTGGTGCGGCCAGAGAACCAGCCTGAAGTGCGATAGAGGAGCCACCAATAGCTTCTAGTTGGGGGACAGGCACCCGAGGCGCTTGTTGCCACCCCTGCACTTTAGGAGACCCTCGCACAGTTCTTGAGCATGTTTGGTATATAGCTCAGGCGGGGCTGATCCCACTTGTACCAACCACATCTCAGGCTGGGAAAGGAGCTTAGACACCCCGCGACCCATACTCCAGAGAAGCAGACCCATATTGATAAGGTCCTAGATGTTATCCTAATACAACCTGTTATTCTGATTCAGCCCGCGATTAGGGCAACATCATTTGAGGAGGATCATCTTAGTCATGAGAGGTTTAAAAAGTATCACCCTCCTACTTTTAGTGGTTTAGCTTCAAAGGATACACATGGTTTTCTAGCAACGTATTCTCCGCACCATGGGTATTATAGAGATGAGTGGCTTGTTTTTACTATATTACAACTGTTAGGATCAACGAATTAGTGGTGGTGGGTTTACGAGGAGGGTAGCCCAGCCGAGGAAATTTCACTTACATAGACTCAATTTTTAAAGTTTTTCTTCATAGAGTATGTTCCTCAGACCCTTAGGGATGCATAGCATGCAGAGTTTGAGCAGCTGCACCAGGGTACTATGACAATGTCATAGTATGTTGTCCGATCCAGTGATTTGTCTAGACATGCACCTGCTTTGGTCTCTACAGTTAGAGGGCGAGTTCATCTATTTATTAAGGGTTCCAACTATTGTATTAGATTCAACATGGATTGAGAGTTGGAGACAGATACCCTATACCAGCAAGTGGTAGAGATTGCACGGAAGTTAGAGGGTATGCGTGGCCGTGAGATAGAGGATAGGGAGGCCAAGAGACCTCAAGGTACATGAGGATTTAGTGGTGGCCACACTGCAGCTACAACCCGTCATGGTGGAGGCTATGTGAGCCATCTAGTTGACTTAGAAGTTCTAGCTTATAGTGGTGCTCTGTTTATCCTGAGGTCTCAGGTTGAATACTTTGCTCAGCCATTTTCTAGTACACCTTCTGCATGGTGTGCCTTTAATGGCCAATCCAGTCAACCAGGCCTGAGCCAGTAGCATCCTCGCGCACCTATAGCTTACTTTGAGTGTGGTGATACCCTCTACACGGTTAGAGATTGCCCTAGACTCAGGTGGGTGCACCTTCACAGACTGCTCAGGCTCCACATATTCAATCAGGTTTATAGACTTCTCAAGCCATAGTTGCTGCCCCAGTTGCCGCTCCACTCACACAACCAGAGAGTGGTGGGGTATGGGAGGGTAGAGGTCTCCCTAGAGGGGGAGGCCAGGTCAGTTTCTATGCTTTTTCGGGTAGGACGAAGGTAGTTGCTTCAGACACAGTCATTACAGGTATGGTTCCAGTCTTCCAAGAGATGCATTAGTGTTATTTGATCTGGGATCCACTTATTCATATGTGTCATCTTACTTTGCTCTGTATTTGGATATATCCCGTAATTCTTTGAGTTCTTCTGTTATGTGTCCATGTCTATAGGAAATTCTATTCTTGTGGACCATGTGTATCAGTCGTGTTAAGTTATTATTAGTGGTTTTGAGACCAGAGTTGATATATTGCTACTTAGTATGATAGACTTTGATGTTATCTTGGGCATAGACTGATTGTCTCCATATCATGCTATTATGGATTGTCACGCCAAGACTGTGATGGTGGATATGCCAGTTTTTCCTCTATTAGACTGGAGAGGTGCATTGGATTATATTCCTAATAGGGTTGTGTCATTTATAAAGGCTTAGTGTATGGTTGATGAAGGGTGTGATGCTTATCTAGCCTTTGTGAGAGATGTTCCGGTAATGAGAGATTTCCAGATGTATTTCCAGCGGATCTTTCGGGCATGTCATTTGATAGGGATATCAATTTTGGTTTTGACTTGTTGCCAGGCACTCAACCCATTTCTATTTCACCATATCGTATGGCCACATCGGAGCTGAAGGAGTTAAAAGAGTAGTTGCAAGAGTTTCTCATAAGGGCTTCATTCGGCCTAGTGTGTCACCTTGGGTTGCTCCAGTCTTGTTTGTGAAGAAGAAGGATGGTTCTATGCGTATGTATATTGATTATCGGCAGTTGAACAAGGTTACAGTGAAGAACATGAATCCATTTATGTGCATTGATGACTTGTTTGATCAGCTACAAGGTGTTAGAGTGATCTCAAAGATCGATTTGTGGTCAGGTTATCATCAGCTAAAGATTCGAAATTCGGGTATTCTAAAGACTGCCTTTAGGACTAGGTATGATCTTGACGAGTTCCTTGTGATATCATTTTAGGATGACCAATGCCCCAGCAACATTTATGCACCTGATGAACAGTGTATTCTAGTATTAACTTGATTCATTTGTCATTATGTTTATTGACGACATCTTGGTGTACTCTTACACCTAGGAAGATCATGAGCAACACCTGAGGATCTTGCTTCATACCTTGAGGGAGAAAAAGATGCATGCAAAATTCTCAAAGTGTGAATTCTGGCTTGATTAGGTGGCATTTTTGGGTCATGCGGTGTCAATTTAGGGGATCAAGGTAGATTCGAAGAAGATTGAAGTAGTGCAGAGTTGGACCAGACCGTCTTCAGCTATTGAAATTCGGAGTTTCCTTGGTTTGTCCAGGTATTATCGTCTAGAGGGTTTCTTATCTATTGTTGCACCCATGACCGTATTAACCTAGAAGAGTTTCCTATTAGATGGTCCGAGGAGTGTGAGGCGAGCTTTCAAAAGCTCAATGCTGCTTTGACTACAACCCCATTGTTGGTATTGCCACGGGTTCAGGGTCTTATACTGTGTATTGTGATTTGAAACGTGTTGTCTTGGACACGGTATTGATGCAAGACAGTAAGGTGATCTCCTAAGCGTCTCGACAGTTGAAGACCCATAAGAAGAATTATCCGATCCACGACTTGGAATTGGAAGATATTGTTCATGCATTGAAGATCTGGCGGTACTATTTGTATGGTGCCCGTGTGAGGTCTTTACCGACCACTGGATTCTACAACATCTGTTCAAATAGAAAGACCTTAACTTGCGGCAGTGGAGATGGTTAGAGTTGCTTAAGGACTATGATATCACCTTTCTATACCATCTCTGGAAGGCCAATATGGTAGCCGATGCCTTGAGTTGAAAGGCAGAGATTTTGGGCAGATTAGCATATCTACTAGCAACGGAGAGGCCATTAGCATTGGATGTTCAGGCCTTGGCCAATTAGTTTATTAGGTTGGATGTTTCGGAGCCTAGTGATAACTAGGGATTACAGTGCATTTTACACCCCTTCTTACTTGAGTTTTGATTAGAAATGTGTACAAAATAGTCCCGAAGGCTTACATGTTGTACTTGATTGCAGGGTTTGGTCAACAAGGTGACAATTCGTCAAAACCAGCTCAAAAAGGAGTAAAACATGCACAAGTACCAAGAACAATACCAAACACAGTGTAACAGGACAAATACTGCTGCACTCCATTTTGTGTGGTCCGCAAAGGGGAGGTTCCGAGAGATGCTCAATTCAGACATTCAAGCAATGCATCCGCAAAGCATTTCATGCATGCCACATTGGCTTCATTGCGGCCACACTCGATTTTCTGCGGTCCTCAAAGATAGAGTTTAGAGAGTTGCTAATTTTGGGGGTCATAGCCAATGCGGTCCACGACACTTTTTAGGCGGACCGCAATAGAAGCCACTGCGGTCGTGGAGCATTTTGTGCGGCCTGCAGTGACCAAGTTCAGAGAGCAGAAGTTCAAGGAGCCTCAGTATGACCACACTCAATTTTGTGCGGTCCGCACTACCCCTGCATGGGTATTTTTGTCCAAAAAACTTGGCCTAGTATAAATAGTTTCTTTTCCTATTTTTAGGTAATCAGTTGTAATTTTAAGATGAGCTGCACTCGTGAACAATGTCCTTTTACCATTTTGAGTAATTTTACAATAGTTTTATCATTAAATCTTCAAGTTTTAATTAGTAATTAAATATTATGGGTTTTTCTTCATCTATTTCTTTGTTTTCTTCTATTATCACGAGTAGCTAGACCCATCAGCTAGGGTTGTGGCTCAACCCTAGTGTGGGTAATTGATGGGTCTTATATTTTAAGGCTTGAATGTCTGTGGGTGTTTGATATTTGGCTAATTTATGATTTTAATGTTGAATTAGTGGTTGCAAACACTAATTTATACCTATTTGACTTGGGATCTACTTAAGAAAGAGAGCCAAAATCTAGGAAAATTAGTCCAACAAGGAATTGGGGCGTATGCAAGAGATTGATAGCCCCAATTAAAGGGTTAAACCTAGATATAGTAATACCCGACTTGAACCTCAATTGCTTGCACAAATTATCATACACAATTGGTCTTGAGAAAGTCAATTAGGGCAAAATTACTCAAACTACCGAGAGGTATAGAGTGAGAAGTATCATGCAATGGTTATATCGTAATCCCCAAAAATGACAACCTATCCTTAGACTCGAGAACCTGTCAAGTATCCACCTAGGAGAAAGTCACCTCCCTAGTGCCTTTTAACTATTTAGACAACCTTCAATAGTTTACCCTTAGCTTAACTTAGCTTAATTTAGCATCTTAGTAGTATAAATTTATAGGTAATATCAAAACCAACTATGTTTAGAAGTTCAATTAGGAACAATTACGCAACTCCAATTTAGATAGAAACTCAATTCCCATTTCTAGCTCCTTGTGGAAATCGATCCCGACCTTCTCGGGTAAAAGCTGCTTCGACCACTTTTGCTACTTTGTAATAGTGCAGGAAAGACCAATTCTCGGTTACGTCTGTTTCCGGAAAAGCTTAAGTCGAAATGGAGCGGACCTTTTGAAGTGGTGTTTGTGACTCTGTTTGGTGCACTTGACCTGAAGAAAAAAAATGGTGAGGTGTTCAGAGTTAATGGGCACAGGGTCAAGCACTACCTGGGCAAAATTGATGACAGCCACGTGGTGGCACTTCTTCATCTAAAGTGATTTGATGGTAACCTGTGTCGTGCCGCGATGTTAAATCAAACGCTTCTTGGGAGGCAACCCATGTGTCTTTCTTTTTGTTTTGCTTAGATTTTCTTTGTAAAATAAGATTTATTTTTAGACTGACTGGTTGTGAGATGCTGCAGGATTGTGTTAATGTAGTGCAGGACCAAGTTGAAAATTGATCACTCTCTAAAGTTTGCAATGCGGAACGCACTTCATTTTGTGCGGCCGCAAAGGATTTTGTGCAAGGACAAGAAATCAATGTTGATCGCAGAGTGATTTGTAAAAGTGGAGAGTCTCTGAAGATCTCCATCGCGGTCGCATTGCATTTTGTGCGGTCCGCGGTGGACCACTACAGCTGCACTGGATTTCTTGCGGTCCGTAGTGGCCAATCTCCTATTGCTTCATGTTTCTGAGCATTACGGACCGCGGTGCCATTTTGTACGGTCCATGGTGGGTAGGTGAGCTGGGGCCCAGGGCATTTTTCTATAAATAGGACCTGAGGCCCTCCATTTGAACATTTCGATCTTTTTACTCTCGAAAGCCCAAAAATTACTATTCACTTTCTAAATTGCACGAATTCAACTGCTTAATCTCGATTAATCATTAGTGCATCTTATTTCTGGTAACTTTAATTCCTTTTTAATTGTTTAATTTTTCTATTTTCTTTTGACTTTCATTTTCTCTTAGTTTTTCTTCTTTTCTTCCCGTTTTTCTTTTAATTTAGTAGCATAGGTTAGTTAAGCTTGTTTTAATTAGGCATAATTAGTTACAACACTGAGGCAACACCTAGGGAATCATTAATAGGTAAATATTTGGACTAAAAATGGACAAAACTTGAACCCTAGTTTGGTGTTGCTGATAGGCACTCATCGCGGACCGAGGTAGATTTTGTGCAGTCCATAGTGGATTTAGTTATGAAAGCTGATATTTGAGGACTGCAACCGCAATGGATTTTGTGCGGTCTGCAGTGCCTCAATACGGACCATAATGCATTTTGTACGGTCTGTGGTGCATAGATTCAGAGAGTAGTTAGGCCTAAAAGGGTGGCCTTGCAAAGGAATTGGAATAAGTTTAAAGTCACAAAGCTATTGGGAATTTTAGCTAGTCCTCGATGTCAGGCCCCCCACGGCGAGGACACTTTCTCAGAAGTTTTGATTTGGCGCCTCGGGCTTCAATCCAAAGCCCAGTTGCGGGCTGCTTCTAACAAATTCCTTTAGTAATGCATATCATTAGTAATTTACTAAATTTGGGTCCCCAAAGTTTCTAGTATTTGTCATGACACAGAGCATTAATTATCTTAAGGTTCTTACAAAATTTTCAAATACTTCCCTATAATATCTTTCCTTCCAATAATCCCAAACATAGGAAATGAACAATCATGAATACGATAGCATGCATTAGACGCGATATTAATTAATTAAGTTATCGTGATTATGTACACGTTAGCGTGACATGATTATAATTTTTCCTAAATAAATCACGGTACACATTTACGCGACATTGGCCAAAAGTAATCTTAAATTAATAAAGCATGATTAATTGTGTACACGTACGCGTGACATAATTTTAGCAACCCAAATAAAACGGATCAACACACATGTAATCCATTTTAAATTTTAAATTTATAAACATCATATATTAAAAGCGGTAAAAAAGTAAATGTATATAGATTGTAAAATGAGTAATTAAATGATTAATTAAGAGTGGTATGATCGAAGCGACCGTGCTAAAATCACGAAATACGGGAGTGCCTGATACCTTTCTACCAGGTTAACAAAATTTCTTACCCGGTCTTCTGTGTTCGCAAACTTTAAATCAGAGTTAAATTTCCTTGATTTGGGATTTAAAATAAATCGGTGACTTGGAATACCACAATAAATATCCCAAGTGGCGACTCTAAAATTAAATAAATAATTCCATTTCGATTAATGTCACTTTAATTGGAAAAACTCCAAAACCCCTCGGGAAAAAGGAGGCGTGACACCAAATTGTTTGCAGATGAAGTATGAGCATCAACGGCCGAGCGATATGCTTCAAAGACTCGATATTCCCGACTGAAAATGGGAGCGTGTCACCATGGACTTCATTGGTAGGTTCCACGGACTCGGAAGAAATTTTTCGCAGTATGGGTTATTTTGGACGGGTTGACCAAGTTAGCTCATTTTATTCCAGTAATGAGTACTTGTTCTTCAAAGCAGCTAGCTCAGATCTATATCTACGAGATTGTCCGACATCATGGCATGCCAATATCCATTATCTCTGATCGGGGTACGCATTTCACATCACATTTCTAGAGATCTATAAAGTGTGAGCCAGGCACACCATTGAGTTGAGTACAACATTTCACCCGTAGACGGACGGACTGTCCGAGCGCACCATTCAAATATTTGAGGATATGCTTCGTGCTTGTGTTATGGATTTCGGGGGTTTTTGGGATCTTTTCACGTCACTTACGGAGTTTTCCTACAACAACAACTACCAATCGAGTATTCAAATGGCTCCTTATGGGGCCCTATAAGGGAGACGATTTCATTTCTCAGTTGGATGGTTTTATCCAGGAGAGGCTAAGTTATTAGGCATAGATTTGGTTGGAGATGCCTTGGAGAAGGTCAAGATGATCCAGGATTGCCTTCGTACAGTCCAATCTAGCCAGAAGAGTTATGCGGATGGGAAAGTTCGTGATATTGCATTCATGGTTGGAAAGCAAGTCTTGCTCCAGGTTTCACCCATGAAGGGTGTAATGAGGTTCGAAAAGAAGGGCAAGTTGGAGCCTAGGTATATTAGACCTTTTTAGATCCTTGAGAGGATTGGTGAGGTGGTCTACAAGCTTGCATTTCCACCTCGTTTCTTTACGGTTCATCCGGTGTTCCATGTTTCTATGCTTGGGAAGTATTAAGGTGATCTGTCACATATTTTAGACTTCAGCACAATCCAATTGGACGAGGATTTGACTTATATTGAGGAGCTAGTGGCTATCTTGGACAAACTGGTCTGAAAGTTGAGATCAAATAATATTGCTTCATTTAAGGTTCAATGGAGGGGTCATCTGGTCGAGGAGGCGACCTGCGAGACCGAGCATAACATGCATAGTCGTTATCCTCATCTATTCATCACTTCAGATATGTCCTTATGCACGTTCGAGGGCGAATATTTATTTTAAGAGGGGGAGAATTTAATGACCCAATCGGTTATTTTGTGTAATTACGCCCCGTTATCCCTCTTTATGCTTCACACATGTATGTTTATGATTTTATGACTTGCAGGTCGGTTAATTTTGTTCCGGGAAGATTTCGGGTTGCTTTAGACCCTTTGATTCTTGACTAAGAAGCCTAAGTTAGAAATTATGACCAAACTTTGAACTTTGTGAAAACGACCCTTGAACGGTATTTTGATGGTTGCGATAGCTTCGTATTGCAATTTCGGACTTGGGCGTATACCCAGAATTGATTTTGGAAATCCGTAGGTTAATTTATGTTATTTTGCCGAAATTTAGAAATTTGAAGTTGAAAGGTTTGACCGTAGGTTGGCTTCTAGTTACCGGGTTCGGAATTTGATTTTGGGATTTGGAATAGGTCCATTATTCTATTTAGAACTTTTTTGCAAAATTTGGTATCATTTGGAGTTGATTTAATATGATTTGGACTTTTAGTTGTAATTTAAGAAATTCTTAAACTTTACTTTGAAATTCATGTATTTTAGTGTTCAATTCGTAGTTTTAGAAGTTATTTTTGTGTTTTGATCGCGCGAGCGAGTTCGTATGATATTTTTAGACTTGTGTGAATTTTTTGTTTGGAGCCTCGAAGGCTTAACTAAGTTTCGGATATGTTTCATAAATTTTTTATCCGAAAAATAAAAATCTGGTGCCTCTTGTGTTGCTTTTGCGAATGCCAGAGTCGCATTTGCGACGAAATTGTCTCTTTTGTGGGGGACAGGGTTCGCAATATCGAACCTTTCTTTGTATTTGCGAGAAGTCCCCCAACTTTGTCGATGAAGCAATTGCGAGATTATCTTCGCAATTGCGATAATCGCAGCTGAACATAAGGTTGGAACTCGGAATTTCATCTTATAATTATCTACAAACTTTGGATAAGTGATTCTAATATATTTTCAATGATATTCCATCAATATATCTTACATTTTAACATCAAAATCATTCAAATCAAAGTGAAAATTTGTAAAACTTTGTCAAGTTTTTGAAAAATAATAATTTGAATTTTGAGAGTCCATTTGGACTCGAACTTTGAAACTAATCACATATATGAACTCGTGGGGTCATGGGTAGTTAGAATCTATCATCGGACCAGAAATTTTTACCGGGCGGGTCCCGAGTTGACTTTTTTGACTTTTTGAAAAAAATGTAAAGATCATGGCTTTATCTATTATAATTGATTCCCTTGCATTTTTAATGATATTAGCTTGATTTTTGTTAGATTTAAGTCTTGCAGAGGCGAATTTTAGGGGAAAAGCTATTTCATAGAGTTGAATTGGCCTAGTTAAGGTAATTATCTTGCCTAACTTTGTGTAGGGGAACTACCCCTTAGGATTTAGAATTGATTATGTCTTTTGTGCAATGTGAAAGCTGCGTACAGTCTATTTTCATACTTTAATTGAGATGTCTTATCATGTTCTAAATTCTCATAGTCAATCTATTCTTACTTGTGTTAGTTTATGCCTTAAATGACTGTTGAACACTTGTTTTACATCTTACTTGATAAATTGATATCATAATTTAGTTGAACTTGTTTCCCCTTTTTATTGTGATTGTTATCTCTTTCATTGTTGAGTATCAGTATTTGAAATTATTGTTATACGTTATCTCTTTCATTACTATAATTCTTATTTGAATTCATGTTATCTCTTCCATTGTGAGTTATTTGTATTTAGTTCGTGGTTACACATTATTTTTCTCATTATTGAGTTATTAGTGTTAAAAGGTGTGAAAGTCGTATCACTTTGAGGCGAAGTTATCAATTGTTGAGATATCTTTCTTGTTGAGAATTTTACATTCACTGTTATTGTTGATATTCTTGTACACGTTGTGATGGAGCCATGGGCTATTGTTGTGGAAATGTTAATATTGTTGAATGTTGGCAAGTTGTGATATATGAGTACTTGTAGTGCGAATTCATATTTGACGTGATATTGATGCGCTACGGTGATTTATGATTCTTTTGTACACGAGGTTGTACCTCGTTGTGATTCATGTTGTTTATCTCGGGTTGTAAAGAGTTATTTGGTGGGAACACTTCTTGTTATTTTATTCTTCCTTGTTCTATCAGTTATTTTCCGTATATGATCATTGCGGTTCTCTTCAATTGATTTTTTTAATGTTATTTCCATGCTTAGGAATTCGGTATTAGTTCATTCCATTAACTTGTTTCGTATGAATTATTTATTCGCTTTCCATTATATATCCTTATTATGTTTTCATACTTCTTATTTATATATCCTAGTAGGTGTTTTGACCTGGCCTCGTCACTACTTTACCGAGGTTAGGCTTGATACTTACTGGGTACCGTTGTGGTGTATTCATACTATGCTTCTGCACATCTTTTTGTGAAGATCCAGGTATGTCTGCTCGTGACGGACGTTAGTGGTCGATTGTTAATTACTTACGGAGACTTCAAGGTCTGCCTGTTTGGCGTCCGCAGGCCTCGGAGTCAGCTTCCTTTACTTTTATTACTGTTGTATTTTTCATTTAGACGGTGATGTAATAGACTTTTTAGCTTACTCTGTAGAGCTTATGACTCAATTTCACTGGTTTTGGGAAAAGTATTTGTTAAATTTTGTCTCGGAAGATTATATGAGTTTATTAGACTTGTTTTCATATTTCTGTTAATTATATTTGTCAAGTTGTTATCAAATGTTAGACTTACCTAGTTATAGAGACTAGGTGCCATGATGACATTCTACGGAGGGGCCATGACAAGAAATCAAGAATCCTTATAGAAGTCCAAATATTTTCTTCTAAGAAAAGGGACTAGCCAAATATTAGAGATTTATAATTTCCTTATAGGAATAAAAAAAACTCAATTGTGATAAACATGTTGTCATTTCCATCAAGAGATAGGAAAACTAAATATGGCAAGAAAATCTGGACAAATATCTAACAAACATATGTAGTGAAGGATTGATTCTTGTTTTAATAATTGTTGTGATGATGGAGTTTATGTTCACTAGAGTTAACTACGTCTATGAAGGCAGTGGTGCGCCAAAAGCTTCTAACTACGTCCAGCGTGCTTCTGTTAGTGTTTACACGGAATTGACTAAAAAATCAGTCATAAGCTTGTACTGTTTCAGCAACTGCAATTGCTTAGTGTTCTGCTCCTCTGTCGACCAGTGTTGCAGTTGCCAAATTTAGAAACAAGATTCTTTAATTAAGGGGGATGGATTGTTACGGAATGGTGTAGTACTTTTAGTTGAATATAGTTTTTGAGTTGTTAGAAAGTTTTTATGTTATCGTTTAGTCCCTCAGTATAGTTTTCAATTAAGTCCCTCCGTTAAGAAACTTGATACTCGCTCCGTTTCAATTTACGTGAACTCATTTGATTGAACACGAAGTTTAAGAAAAAAGAAAAGATTTTTGAACTTATGGTGTAAAATGAGACACAAATATTTTGTGTGACTATAAATCATTGTATAAAGGTAAATTGTTTTCAAATAAGAAAGAGGTCATTTTTTTTACGGACCAAAAAGGAAATAGGTTTACGGAGAGTATTAATTATTAGTCTATAAATGCCTATGTAAATGTCTTTAAGATTCTTCACTTGTGAAATTCTAAGATTTAGTGTAAACACTGGTGCCACGATGTAATCGAACAAATTCAAATGCTTGTTTATTCAATGAGATCGAATGAGAATATAATCAAGAAATATATAACGGTACTGTTCAAGCGTGTTTTTTAAAAACCCACGTCAAAACAAAAAGTCTTTGAAACCAAAAATAAATGAAAAAAGAAACTGGAGTAACATTTTAATCAAAGAAATTGGTGTAGAGATATTACTAGCCTGATTTATGAGCATCTATTACTAAATATAAGGTTTACACTGAACTAAGTAATTTAATTCAACCTTTATATTCATAAACTGAAGTGAGCTAAGGATTTATCTTTAGTTCCACCAATTATGAATTGCTATCTTTGATTAATTATCTTTAAATAACTTGATGGTGAAAAATCTCTTTATAGTATTAATATATAAAAATAAATTGATTTTAAAACGCACATAATAAATTTATTGATCCAGTGCAAGCATGGGATGCAAATACAAATCTGGGATCCATGTTTCTTTTCTGGCCTACCCAAACAGTCAAGCAAGAAAAGGAAAGAGGGAGAGGGGGGTAAATTGCTTTAATAATTCTAGTAGTCTGATAAGCTTAGCAAAGATTAATTGCTCGATATGATACAACGTATATATTGATAGAATTCATTCAGCGTCCGCACAAAGAGGCATGGGCCATACTGCCCTAGCATTTAATTTGGAACTTTTTTTGGTAATTAGGATTATTATTAAAACTACAAAACATAGATACTGGAATTTTCGAATGACAACATATTTTTCCTAATTAGCTTATACTGGATGGTAATCAAATTAGATTATTGGACCGACCCAATAAAAAAGAAATAGTTCTTCTAATCAGTTGATTAATTGTACCAAATAGTTGTATCAAACTAACTAAGCAACTCCTCGTTGAGGGAGTTTTCTCCGTACCACTAGCTCTAGAGTTCAAGGCTGGTATGTTGCAACTTGCAACAAAGAAAAAAAGTGTGCAATGTAGCTAAATAGCCCGTGGTTAATAATATTTTGCTAATTTTTGTTATTTAGCTACGAAATTTATCCGTTAATAATTTCTGCTATAATTTAATTATGACAAATTAATATAAGTTGATGTAAATATCGAAATAAACTTTCACCTATCTAAAATAGCGAGTTTCCCAAATGTTGGTGCAATATTAGCTGTACTTGTTGAGATTCGGTATTCATTGATGTCATTTCTATTTTTAGTGTTGTCTCGGTTCATTACCTCTATGAAAACACAATAATGATGAATCAAAAGAGTGGGCAAAATCTTTGACAAATATTTTCAACTACCTTTCATTTCATTATATGGTGCCTCGCCCATAATGGCAAGTGCAAAACATTTTCAAACACCATATGAATATGGTGCATTTATTTACCTACCGGCCACAGTACCAAACTCAGGACTACATTTCAATGGGTAATCAATGCTAGGATGTATCTCGGTAACGTTTTGCATATTTGATTTGATTTGAACGATTCTTGTACGGTTAAAACTCCTTATAATAGTTATCCTTTACAATAAACCTCTTGGCATGTTTTCTCAGTCGAGCTTGTCGCATGGGCTTGTCTAATGCAGTTTACCTTTTTCGTGTTGTTTGTGAGTTATTGCACTAGAGCGTGGTTTACTAGTAGTAGTAGTAGTATTGTATATGGTCAAAATCGAGGAGTATGATTTTGAAGGCTTAAATCGGGTTATCGGCCCGAGTCCGAGAGACTCGAAGTGGGTGTCGTATCCGGCTAAGGGACATCTACCTCGGGGAAGTTGATCGAGTGCCTGGCACAGACTGCATCGAGGGCAGCATTATCTCAAAGTCAATCAAGAAAGAGCAGAAATTTCTCAAGGACACGTGGACCTGGACATTAATTGTAGGATAAGGGTTGTACAAACTGGTACAGGTCCGTATTAGGCCGTTATACACATGTACCAATAGAATTCTTTACCTTTATGAGCAAGGTACTATGTTGGGGTTTACTTCTCCTATATAAAGGAGACCCCAATCATTATTATAAAGGATTAGATAATTCATTGCAATAGAACATTCTTATTTTTCTCTTGTTTAGCGTGCTCTCCAATTATTTTTCATCTTTATTGCCTTTGATTTATTGTTCATACATTATTACTCTTAACTGACCTCGAGGTCCCTGGATAGTCGAGCTTGAGGCCCCCTATTGTTCCAACAACACTGATTTGGTTCACGTATCTTTAAAACCACAAAATATCTTTAATTGTTACTCACATTTTTCGAGGTAAACAAGTATTTCATTGTAACGATCAATTTTGTTTTGGAATCGAATTTTTATATTCTATATAATAGGTTGCTATAGCAACTAAAAGGGGGTGGGGTTCCTCATGCTCTACATGAGAGTCCTCAGGCACATAATCTAAACCAACACAGGATGGACCATTCCATTACTGATACCTCGCATCACCCTTTAGACACTCATTTAGGGGAGGAAACCAATTTGGATATCAGTAGTTCTAAGGATTATCAGTCAACTATCATTAAACAACTAGCTAAAGGCAAGGCAAAGGCTGCTTCTGACTTCTCAATTCAGATACCAAAACCAAAAAATAATCCAAACTAGAAGAAAAGAAGAGCAATGAGAAGGAAAAATGCAAGAATGACATCAACAGAGCAAAATCAAATGCAGGACTCTGATGCCCAAAAAAAGAAGATTTTTGAAGAGGATATTCTCAACATTGATTGTGATACAAGATATCCTGAAGATGATGGATACAGACCCATCCAATCTAAGGATGAACCTGTGGAACCTGGGGATTGGCCGGAAGAAGAAAATGATCACAATGATCAGCTTTGTGAACATCTCATTGAACTTGTAAATGGATCATCTGATAAACAAGAACTAATCATGACACAAAACCTATCACCCAGGATGGGACCATCACCAAGAGTTACTAGAAGTAAAATAGTTGTAGCCACCAATATACCACAAAAATCCACAACCCCATCAAAACCTCAATGATTAGTACATTTATATGGAATGCAAGAGATATTAGGACCTCATAAGTTATTTTAAGCCTCAAAATCCTAAGAAAACTTCACCAACTATCCCTCATTGCTATACCTGAACCTTTCTTGGATAACACACACACATCAAGTACTTTAGACTTCAGCTCTCCATCTGTCACGACCCAATCTCCATACCCGGTCGTGATGGCGCCTCTCGTAAAGACAAGGCCAGCCAACTAACCCAATTCGTTTCTTTAACACTTACTAAACATAAATAAATGGAAAATGCAACATAAAGAACATAAATTATCAAAATTATAGCCTAACTCAGTCCGACCGGGGTGTCACAAGTCACGAGCATCTAGTAGGGTCTTTATTACAATTTTAAAGTCTATAATACATAGAGTAAAATCTGGAAATCAAGAAGAAGAAGAATCTCGGTGCCGCGAACGCCGGCGGTCACCTTGCTTAGCTACGATAGCAATACCTTCAATACGCTATTAACCCGCTACCGGGTGATCAATACCTGCAACTGCACGCGAGGTGCAGGGAGTAAAGAGAGTACTTCCAACTCAGTGGTAATAAAAACGAATAATATCTGAACGATAAGAAAACACTTATGAGCACTCCAAAATGCTATAAAAGACTGTTCAACTCTTGAGAAAAATAGTAAAATCGTAACACCGAGAAAATCCTTTAAAAATCTCAAGCTTAGTTAAAAAAATCTCTTTTGAAAAAATATGCCTTCTCAACAGTTGTAAACATAATTTCCACAAGTAGGAAATAATCAGAAATCTGCCCCCCGGGCTCAGTATCAACCTCTCAGTGCAGTATCAGCCCCGCGGGCTCACTCCCAACTCACAAAGTACAACATCAGCCTCTCGGGCTCAGCACTCCTTAACATGTAACACCAGGGTATCTGGTCAACAAGACAAGTAATAGCATGTATGCCAATGATATGTGAGTGTTAAAAATCATGCCACGTAGCACAATCAGGAATGAATGCATGAATGCAATGCAATGCACATGACCGCTGCGGCGCGCAACCCGATCCATTTGGGTACCCTGCGCTCACTGGGAGTGTGTACAGACTCTGGAGGGGCTCCTACAGCCCAAGCGCTATAATACTGCGGCGTGCAGTCCGATCCACATAATATATCACTGCGGCGTGCAGTCCGATCCACATAATATATCACTGCGGTGTGCAATCTGATCCATATAATATACAACTATGGCGTGCAGTCCGATACATATAATATACTACTGCGGCGTGCAGTCCGATCCACTCATGTATACGTATATACTGATGTGGCACGCAACTCGATCCATTTCTCAGTCCAGCAATGCACATAAGCCCCTTGGGCAATAGTAAAATAGCAGTTCTCAGCTCAAAACGTCAGTAAAATATCATTTAAGTTTTCAAATCTTAGAAAGATGGCTGAGTTTGCAAAACATTTTTTGGAACCTTGGACTGAGATCAAATAATATGCAACGTAATGCAAAAACAATGATATCAATCCCTGAAGGATTCAAATAATCGGCACGAAGCGTATAACATGGCAATCAACCCAAATCATGATATCATCAAGTAGTTTTCAGTCAATCACGCAGTAAAATCAACAACCGGGACAGACCAACTCAAAATCCCCAACAGTGCTCTACCCCACGCTCATACCTGGCGTGTAAGTCACTACAACACAACACTATGATGTGCAAAAATCTGGGGTTTCAAACCCTCAAGATATCATTCACAAGTATTACTCACCTCGAACAGGTGGAATTCCTCGCTCGCGACACATTTGCCCCTCAAATTGGCCTCCATGCGCGTCAAATCTAACCAAAACCAGAGCGAATACATTACAATATGCAAATGGGACATTACCCAATCGAAAACAATCGAATTATACCAAATACCTCAAAACTAGCAAAACCCGAGCCCCGGGCCCGCTCCTCGAAAAATTATGAAACTTACATCACCGGATTCCTCGTCTCGCCACGAGTCCGTGAATACCAATAACTCCCAAATCCGAGCTCAAATGACCTATCGAATTCCAATTTGAAATATTAAAACTCAAGCCCTAGCTTAACCCCCTTTGCAATGGATTTCCACCAATTTCCATGAAAATTCTACCATAAATTTGAATAATTAGGCCAAGGAACTTACCTCCATTCGATTCTCAGTCAAAACCCTCGAAATTTCTCGCCCAAAGCTCTCCAAGATGCTCAACAATGGGGGAAAATAACCCCCAAGTCGCGGATGAAATGCTATTTTAAAACCCTTCTGCCCAGGCCGATTTTCGCTTCTGCGGTCCCGGTTCCGCTTATGCGAGACCGCTTCTGCAGAAATATTTTCGCTTTTGCGGTCTTCATTAACCTCCCATAAATCTGCTTATGCGGTTGGGAGACCGCACCTGCGGCTCCCGCTTCTGCGCAAAAGGACCGTTTCTGCGGTCAAATTCAAAAATCCTCAAGACCGCTTCTGCGATCACAACCCACTCCTGCGATGTCCGCTTTTGCGGATTGCCTTCCTCTTCTGCGGAAGTTTCCAAGCCCCATCCAAGACCGCTTATGCGACCCAATAGCCGCATCTGCGGAACCACTTATGCGGTCCCTTTTCCGTTTAACCACCCGAAATCACCCCGAGGCCCCCGGGACCTCAACCAAAAGCACAAACATGATCTATTCCCTTATTAAAACTTGCTCGAATCATCAAAACCCCATCGTTAACATCAAAATTCTCAATTTTCATCAAGTCAAAGCCTAAGTTCTTAAAAACTTCCGAATTGCACATTCGATCAAAAACCCAACCTAAACACCTCCGAATGACCTGAAACTTTGCAGACATATCCAAAATCACCTAACGGAGATACAGATACTCTCGGAATTCCATTACAACCCTCGGATCAAAATCTTACCTATCAACCGGAATTCGCCAAAATTCAAACTTCGCCAATTTAAGCCTAATTCTACATCGAGCCTCCAAAATCAATTCCGATCGCACTCCTAAGCCAAAATTCACTTCTCGGAGCTATCCAAATAACCGGAATTCACATCCGAGCTTCCAAACTATATAGTCAACTTATGGTTGACTTTTCCAAAACAAACTTTCTTCTAAGAGACTATGTGTCTCATTTCCAACTAAAACCAATTCAATTATGTCCGATCAACTCAAATACTGATATTGAAACATAGAAAAACATGATATGGGGTAAACGAGGCAGTAACTCACGTGAGAACAGGCCGAGTCGTCACATCCTCCCCAACTTAAACAAACGCTCGTCCTCGAGCGTGGCCAGAGTTGTCCTAGAAGCCAACCAATAGCTGAAATTACCCAATCCAGTCTAGCCCATAATTCACAGAACTACTTTTTCACTTCTGAAACCATCAATACGATCGAACCTCACACCTATACTTTGAATAGTCCCGAACCAGCTGTAATAACCCATACTCGCATCCTCAAATGAAATCACATGATATACCACATAATCCAACACCTGCAATGATAACTTCTATTCACAACAGTTGTCCAAAACAACCATATACCGATAGAAACCTATTATTAGCTAAAGCCTCATTCCAACACTTCATATCCTATCAATGACAATGAAACACACAACAAACCGTTACCATTTCTCAGATCAACCACTCATGTAACCATTTCCTTTTTGTCTAATACCACATCAGATTTCCGAGCCAAACCTCGATATATATCCTCTAACCAGCCGAAATCATATCATTTCACATTTACTAATGACTCCAATGATCACCTCGAATTCAACGCACCACTCGAGTGATATGACAACTCATCACAGGCCTAAGCCACAACTTGCATAATCCACGCACCAATGATGGGCGGTCTGAACATACTCAAATCATGACAAATGACTCAAACGAAAGAGTTGTAACTCAAATTCCTTGGTACCATCACAACCCAAGGTTGGGACCTCGTTCCACATCACAGAAATAGAATACCTGAACCTACCCCGAAGGGTCTAATATCCACGTAGCCTCGCCACAATGCGCGATCTTATCCCAACATTGTTACACATGGAGCACTCAAGTCGCAATGCTCAAAAGGGACAGCTACACACAGATTGATGTCTGAAACCAAGAAGTCCATCACATCCATGGTTAAGTAAGTAATATACACCATTCAATCCTGAAAGGACACAACCGATGCGCCATTCGCCAAGCAACACCCAATACGGACTTTCTTCAAAAACCAGGAAGCAAGACATATCAAATAACATATGGAAAACTATTCTCAACATCACACTGTTGCGGTGTGCAACCCGACCTAGATAACATACCCGTGGCGGCGTGCCACCTAGTCCACACAAATATCTCACATAGGAAGATGCACATCGAGCCAAATTTGCTCATTATAAAAAAATACCGGGTGCATAACAATATATACATATAGAGTTGTCACACCTCTTTTTGGCTCTACCCCGCCCCGCGAAGGGCGTGGTAGAAGGGAGTTTTTCCAATTAAAGGACAATCGAAACGGGATTTATTTCTTTAATTCAGAGTCACCACTTGGGAGATTTATGGTGTCCCAAGTCACCGGTTGAATCCCAAATCGAGGAAAAGATTGACTCTATATTACAGTCTGCGAACCAGAAATCTAAGTAAGGAATTCTGTTAACCCAGGAGAAGGTGTTAGGCATTCCCGAGTTCCATGGTTCTAGCACGATCGCTTAACTGTTATATTTGGCTTAATTATCTGATTTATAACATGTTTTAAACTTATGTGCAAATTTTAACTTTTAACAGTTTTTAATATTATTATTATTATTTTAACAAAGAATTGCAACGTCGTGAAAATGTATTTCGGACCACACCGTACCAGTACGCCTGTGTCCTTTAACACATTTCGACTTCGTGGAGATTTGGATTTGGGTCACATAAATGTGCACCCGAGTTTAAGAAAATATTATTAAAGGGCGCGCCTAAAGCGACTAGCGTATCGTTATTTTGAGAATGCCGAAAAATTAACTAAACGGCATGTCCCGGTATCTAAGCATTTAAAATAGCCACCTACCGAGGGCCCCGCATTTTGGGTATCATTTGACGAGGCTCGTCTCATTTATTATTTTTAAGTGCTAACAAACTGCTTTTAGTATTTATTATTTTAAAGAGAATTTGCAACGTCATGGAAATGTATTTCAACCCACGCCGCACCAGTACGCCTGTGGCCTTTAACACACTTCGATTTCGTTGAGATTCGGATTTGGGTCACATAAATGTGCACCCGAGTTTAGGGAAATAACATTATTAAATGCGTGCCTAAAGTGACTAACGTGTTATTATTTTGGGGAGGCCGCGAGATTCGCTAAACGGCTTATCCCGAAGTCTAAGTATTTAAACATATATACATTCATGAGGGCCCCGCAACTTATGCATTTTTATTTGGCGAGACTCGTCTCATTCTTTTATTAAGGCTGATCCTAAAGCACACTATGTTTCTACGGGTTTGCACAACTGTTCTACTACCTTAACAAGATTCTACAACTGTTCGAGGCGGTAAATAATTGCATGATTCATATTAAACCGCTGTCTTAATTCAAACGAAAACATGCAAGCCAACTACGCGAACCATACTTAGGTTGAATTACAAACTTCACTCATTTTTTATGTAACTAATTTTTATCTATTATCGGAACTCAACAAGATTTTACAGTTGATCTAATCTAAGCATGACATGGCTATTAACAGAATATGAATCTAACAAAAGCATGATTTTTAAAATTTGAAACATGCGAACATGAATTAAAGCTGGCAAACGACTTTCGTATTTCTTTGCAAATGAATGGTTCGCAGTTATTTAAAATCCAGAAACTTTAACTAGGTCAGATTCTGGCATTATTACCGATTCACAGTTTCCTAATCCAATATAACTGTTCTATTACCAATATACTTCAAATGGGAGTAATTCTACAGTAATTAAACTAGCATACTGAAGTTTAACAGTCCGAATCTATATGGTTCTATTACATGTTCGAATTATTCCTAATGAATACAAACGTATCTAGCTAATTCTATCTTGATCAGAAAAATGAAAAGATAACAGTATATTAAGCTTAATTGAAAAACTTCATTTCGTCAGTTCGTGATTACAGCTTCAAGCAATAAAGATGTACCTGGAATTTCAAACAACAGAAAATGAGGAAGGAGATCAGTAGTGTAGCAGCTCAAATAGCAATAGCAAAATAACAACAGCCGCAACAGCAAGAATAGAAAACCCAGGAATAAACTCAAGAACAGATCATAGTCATTTCCAGAAGACCAACAAGCACAGATCAAACCGAATAAACTCAAAGAAACCTTCGGATAAATTGAACACTCGGATATGAGGCTGATATATCCAAAATTCCGAGAGTGATTTAAACCAAAACGGAGAGCTTTAAAAGGGCAAAACAGCAGCCCCTTTGGAAAACCATACAGCAACCAACAACAAACGGAGCCGCTTAAGGATACAGGGTAGACTGTCCAGTAGCAAACTGAAGTCCCCAGGATAGATTATACCAATAGAGAACTTAAGAAGACCAATCAACTCCAGAAAAATCCAGCGGCAAAATGAACAGAAAAAGAAACTTAAAGGAACTCAGCAGGACCGTTCAAACGAACTGAAACTCAGGTGTGGGAACAGAAACGGAGAAGGCTCAATTGTTTCTAATATCGGAAGCAATGCAACAGTGTTATGTGCATTCCTCGTTCAAACTGTCATTCCGAATCTTTTCTAAAGGGGTTTATGAAAGCTGAATTCAGATGTTAGCTGGAAGGCAGACTCTAGAAAAGGGGTAATAGAACAGTGTTTCTTTTAGCCCTTTTTTTCGTTACTCTTTTTCTTCCCTCTCCGAAAAAATTCCCTCCCTCTATATTCTGAACCTCCCTTCTTATATAACTTAAACTAACCACCTTTCAGCATGTTTAAAATTGTTTTAAAACTGACCCCCATATTATTCCCTGATTTCCCCACTTTAAATTGTCTAAGTATGGTTTTCTATTATTTTAAATACTGTTGAAGTGCAGAACAGTCATGTTTGGTATGGTTTTGGCTATTAAATAATTTCTGAGGGCATCAACTGGTGGAACACCTGCTGTTCAGCAGGCCAAGTGCCCTGTTGTTCCCTATTTTTAATTGTGTAAGTGTGAGTTTTTATTATTAAGTATTTTTGTTGCCCAGACATAACCAAATGCCCTGCTGTAACAGCAGGTTCCACTACCCATTTTCAAGTGTAAGACCATTTTAAACATTATTCCCTGACTTCCCATTACTCTGAAATCTTTATCTAATCTGTAGCTCATTTTAATTCAGCTATAACCAATTCAGACCCCTAAGCTTAGCCATAAGCAAAGCAAATTGCAAAATCCAGTAATGATTCTGGACCGAATGATAGTGTTAATCACTGTCCAACGTTCTAACCAACAGACCTATGAGACTAATTGACGACATTCGCTTAATCAGTTAGGACATATAATTGATACCAAATAATTTCCCTATGAATCAGTGATGCAAAATTTTCAGGCAGAATCACGACAGAGATATACAACTAATTATTCGACGTCGTTAATCGACTCGAATATATATCCTATAACAAACACATTTAAACCCACGAACATAATCGAATGTCGACCAAATAAAAGGTCTCGAGGAGGAGAAAGAAAATTTTAAACGAGAAAATCAGAAACAGAGAGAAAGAAAATATTGCCAAATAACACACAAAACCACAAAAGGATAAAGAAAAATAAAGAACAGGAATACCTCGACTGAACTGAAAATCTGAAAGGACCTGGGTTAACTTGGCTTCGAAATTTTTGGGGCCAAATGGACCTTAATAGGGGTGTTCTCAGTTGAGAACACCTGGATTAAGGTTTATTAAACCTCAAACTCTTGTTGATTTCTGACTTCTAGGGTTCATACGACTTTTTAAGGCTTGGGGCCTTTTGGTTAGATTCGAACCGGACCAAGGGTCGTTTGGGTGTGAGGGAAGTCAGGAGGTGCTAGGGCATAAGTTTGGGCTTGGTTGGGATATGTTTTGGTTTTGCTCGAATCTTCAAATGAAGATTCGAGAAGCTGTGGACTGATTCGAGCCAAGGTGTTACCGGATTCGTGGAGAGGGGAGTTAGGTGGTCAAAGGGTGTTAAGATGGTGGTCGTTCGAATGGTTGCCGTCGGGTTTCCGTCTAAGGGAAGCGAGGGCGGCGCTAGGGTTCCTCGTCTCTGAGAGAGACGAGGTTTGAGAGACGAAAGGGGAGATAGGGGGGTTTGGTTTGGGGGGCGGGGTAGAGAATTAGATATATATAGCCTCTGCGGGGTTTGATCCATGCCATTGGATCAATTATGATTGACGGCCACGATCGAATCATTTAATGAAATGACATCGTTTGAAGATACTTGAGACCGGGGCGGTCTCTGACGGATTGGGTCGGGGTTGGATCGGGTAGAGACGGGGTGACCTGGACCGTTGGATTGGATAGGACGGACGGTCTAGATCAGGCGTATCAAAACGGCGTTGTTTGGATTAAAAGGATGCCTGATCTAGGCCGTCTATTGGATTTGATCAACGGCCTTTATGTAAGCGCCAATACGGCGTCGTTTGGCCTATCTCTGACGGCTTGGGTGAGACGAATTGGGCTGGCACCTGGTTTGGGCTGTATTTGTTTGCAATTCTAGCCCCTTTGTGATATTTCTTAGCTAGCCACTTTCAGATTAAAACCACTTTGGCCACATTAAGAGGAATAAAATTACACGCCTATTAATTAACACTCAAACCGTTTAACACAAACTACACATTTAAATAGAATCCTAATGGCAAAGCACAAAACTGTGTTTTTTTTTTGTAAATTTCTTTTTAACCATTTTATGATTAATAAAATATTTTACGACCGCACAAATAATTCCTACATGCATGCAACACGTATTTTTGTATTTTTAATTAGTGCAAAAAAAAAAACACCTACAAAATATAACACATACTTCATAAAAATCAAACGCGCTACAAAACTATTTTTCTGTATTTTTTGGAGTAATTGTCGTGAGAGCAAAAATCACGTGCTCATAGCTGCCCCTCTTTGCCCGGAAACACGAAGAGTTTGCGCGCAAAGATAAGTGAGCAGATATAAGCGATTTTTGCTCGTTGGAATACTCCGGGTGAAGCTTTTTTTGAAAAGGTTTGACCGAACCTTTGCTTCAAAAAGGTCTCCTACATATCCTGGGCTAAACAGGAATTAGGTCAATGTAGTTCAGGAAACTCTGGTAGCTGGGACTACCATGACTGCTGTGACCTTGCTGTTGCTATTGTTGCCTGTTGTTACTGCTTACTGACCTCCTTGCTACACCGTGCTAAACAAAAATAAGAAGCTAGACTAGATTGCAAACTTTCATCTATATGTTCATCTTGTTCTTCCCTTGCTCTTTGTTGTCTTGCCGGCTCTGTCTTGATTGCCGAACTCCAACCGTTGATTCCTTCATTGTGATCTTCGAATCATTTTCCTTCGAAGTTTGCATTTGCCTTTTTCTGACCCTTGTTGCCTTCCTACTGATTCCTTGGGCTTGGATTTCTGCTGGGGATTTTTGTTATACTCTGTCGCTTTCCGACGGGTTACTATCCTTAACAAATTTGAAAACTAAAATGCCATTTCGTTCTTCCACGGGTGCCTGACTTCAATGACGACTTCAGAAAATAAAACGCCATTCCGTTCTTCAGGCGGGCACCTGACTTCGATCATGATAAAAACTTTTGCTTCAAAAATAACACCTTTCCGTTCTTCAGGCGGGCACCTGACTTTATCAACAAACTCTGAAAACAAATCGCCATTCCATTCTTCAGGCGGGCACCTGATTTCCATAATGATTTAAAAACTTCCACTTTAAAGATAACGCCTTTCCGTTCTCCAGGCAGGCACCTGACTTCAACAACAACTTCAGAAAATAAAATGCCACTCCATTCTTCAGGTGGGCACCTGACTTCACCAACAAACTCTAAAACAAATCGCCATTCCATTCTTGAGGCGGGCACATGACTTCAACACCAAATTCCAAACCACATCGCCATTCCATTCTTCAGGCGGGCACCTGGCTTCCTCCATGACTTGAAAATTTCTGCTTAAAACGTAACGCCTTTCCGTTCTTCAGGCAGGCACCTGACTTCATCCACAAATTTCGGAAACAAATCGCCCTTCCATTCTTCAGGCGGGCACCTGACTTCATCAAAACTTCCGCTAAAAAGATAATGCCTTTCTGTTCTTCAGGCGGGACCTGACTTCACCAACACATTCTGAAAACAAATCGCCATTCCATTCTTCAGGCGGGCACCTGACTTCCTCCATGACTTGAAAATTTCCGCTTAAAACGTAATGCCTTTCCGTTCTTCAGGCGGGCACTTGACTTCATCAACAAATTCCGGAAACAAATCGCCATTCCATTCTTCAGGTAGGCACCTGACTTCACCAAAACTTCCGCTTAAAAGATAACGCCTTTCTGTTCTTCAGGCGGGCACCTGACTTCGTCAACACATTCTGAAAACAAATCGCCATTCCATTCTTCAGGCGGGCACCTGACTTCACCAACAAACTCTAAAACAAATCGCCATTCCATTCTTCAGGCGGGCACCTGACTTCCACACTGATTTAAAAACTTCCACTTTAAAAATAACGCCTTTCCGTTCTCCAGGTGGGCACCTGACTTCAACAACAACTTCAGCAAATAAAACGCCATTCCATTCTTCAGGCGGGAACCTGACTTCACCAACAAACTCTAAAACAAATCGCCATTCCATTCTTCAGGCGGGCACCTGACTTCGACAATGATTTGAAAACTTCGTTCTATCACTGCCGTCTTCCTTTGTTTCCTGACCCACTTCCTTCCTTCTCCCGCATTGCCTCCCGGACCATCTTTCCTTCTGCATTACCTTGCTTCGGAACTTCCTTCCTCAAAATTCGTGTTGCTTCCCCTTCCTGTTAGGGATAATATTAGAATTATTTACTTACCTGCCGGGGATAATACTGCTGGGTAGATCTTCTTTATTCTCTCCTTTTCTACTTCCTTCAAAACTTGCTCTCTGCTCCTTCGAAAACTGTCGGATACGATATTGCCGGGGAATTTCCATCCTTTCAAAATTAGCATTTCATTCTTCCGAACATTGCCTGGGATGATATTGGCCTCTTGCCTTGGTGTCATCATTTTGTTCTGTTTGCTGGGGGTGCGACTTCCTTTATCAAAGCTTATTGTTTCCTTCTCTTCGAAACTGCTTCTTTGGACTGCCGGGAATTCCATTTCCTTCGTGACCTTGTGTTTACCTTCCATCTTCCTTAAGTGGGCGTTTGGTTCAAGAAAATTTTCTGCCCCAGTTTGGTAATCTTCTTCGTGGTGTGTCTTTCCTTTGCCCATAAATCCTCTTTTCCCTGCTTCAAATCAAAGAAAAATTTGTTAGTTTTAAAATGCGGTGGGTGGTCATGCCACTCTTGCTGGGGCGGTTTTCCTCCTTCCTTTCAGTCACTTTGCATTACCCACACTGGCTGGGGGGTGGTTATTGGGAAGTTGTTTTCTCGATGATGATTTTACCTACTTTTGTTCTCCGCCCTACTCCGTAATTTCTTTGAACCTTCAACCCAACACGTCGTTCTGGTCCTACAACAAAACGTCTTTTCGACTTATTGCCTTGATCTGCGTCTATTCATCTTCACTTTGCACCGCTTTGGCGACTTGGTAGTAGGCTCTGGAAAGTCCTTTCTCAGAAATAAACCGAACAACAAGTCTTTAAAGAGGAAAAAGAAACAAAAAGATGTTGACTGCACAAAATAAAAAGAAAACTTTTCTGAACCAATGAATGAGAAAACTTATCTGAATGGTATAACCGATCCAATGGTCATGTCGTGCATTCGCGATTAATCAACCCAGTCTATTTGTATCAATCAGTTTTCTGATGGCCTCGTCTTAGCTAGATGCAGACAGATGTTCCAATTTTTGCCGATTGCGGACACTTTGCAACCATCTTCCCTTGTCATCTCATAGTGCCCTTCAAGGGGTTTTCACCAATGAGATTCTCTCGTTTCCCTCAAACTCCCGTCGCCTTAGGGTGCCTGTGAAGGTTTTCACCATAAGACTCTCTCGTTTTATTTCCCTCAGCTTTCTTCGCCTTAAGGTGCCTATAAAGGTTTTCACCATTAAGACTCTCTCATTTTGTTTCTTTCTCTGCCGGAGACTGGGGTGTTATCAACAAAATTCCCTCTACTGGGGTTTCCTCGGCTATCCATTCCTTCAGTTGGTGATCCTTATTCGGCCGGGGCTCAAGGTGTTATTCTCGGCTTTCCTTTGCATGACTCGGCATTTCTTAGATACTGATCGAGAGGTATTTTGGACATTAATATGGTTTTTGTGTGCGAGGTTAGAGAAAAGGATGCCACCTCAACGGGTAGCTCATTACAACTTCTGGAATCCTATTTTTTTCAGACGAAACATAACTTCTGCCCCAGTTTTATTGCTTGGGGGATCTTTGACTTTTGTTACCTTATGACCGAGCCGTGAGGCGCCTACGTATCCTCTTTGAGGAATCTGTTCGGACGTAGTTCACCCATTTTTGTGACTTTTCTTTGTTTCCTTTCTGTTTCATTATATATTCCAAAAGAGGGCATACGAAAGAATGATTAAGGCTCAAAGGGGAACAAATGTGAAAATGTTTGGGTATTAGAAGAAATTGCCTCTGTCATTTCATTCTCCAACAAATGCCAAATACAAACAAACGAAACAAACCAACAATGATTATGTCGAAGAATCACACATAATATCTCTTGACGTCGTCTGAATTGATAGCCATATCAGTGCATCTTCCCTCAATATCCGTCAGACATAGAGCGCCATTGGATAATACTCTAGTCACAATAAATGGTCCTTGCCAATTTGGGGCGAACTTGCCTTTTGCTTCGGCCTGATGCGACAGAATTCTTTTCAGCACTTGCTGTCCCACTTCAAATCTCCGGGGATGTACCTTCTTGTTATATGCTCTTGCCATCCTTTTTTGATACAATTGGCCGTGACATACCGCCGCCAATCTCTTTTCGTCAATCAGACTCAATTGTTCCAATCTGGCTTTGACCCATTCATCATCATCAATCTCAGCTTCAGCCACTATCCGGAGAGAAGGGATTTCGAATTCTGCTGGTATTACTGCTTCAGTTCCTTATACTAGCAGGTAAGGAGTTGCACCCACTGATGTACGAACAGTAGTGCGATAACCCAACAATGCGAATGGTAGCTTTTCGTGCCATTGCTTGGACCCTTCTACCATCTTCCTCAATATCTTCTTTATGTTTTTGTTGGCCGCTTCGATGGCTCCATTCACTTTGGGACGATACGGTGTGGAGTTTCGGTGTGTAATCTTAAACTGTTGACATACTTCTTTCATCAAACCACTGTTAAGATTTCCACCATTATCTGTGATGATTACCTTCGGGATCCCAAACCTACAAATGATATGGGAATGTACGAAGTCTACCACTGCCTTCTTGGTCACAAACTTGAACGTTTTAGCTTCAACCCACTTGGTGAAATAATCGATAGCTACCAGAATGAACCTATGCCCGTTGGAGGCTGCAGGCTCAATAGGTCCGATGACATCCATGCCCCATGCGACAAATGGCCATGGTGCTGACATTGTATGGAGTTCTGTTGGTGGAGAGTGAATCAAGTCTCCGTGTACTTGACACTGGTGACATTTCCGCACGAAGTTGATACAGTCGCGCTCCATAGTGAGCCAATAATATCCTGCTCGCAGAATCTTCTTCGCCAATACATAACCACTCATATGCGGCCCGCAAACTCCGGCATGAACCTCTGTCATTATCGTCATGGCTTGACTTGTGTCTATACATCTCAACAATCCCAAATCTGGGGTTCTTTTATACAACACTCCTCCACTGAGGAAAAACCCATTTGCCAATCGCCGGACGACCCTCTTTTGATCTCCGGTGGCATGTTCCGGATATATACCCCTCTTGAGATACTCCTTGACATCGTAAAACCACGACTCGCCGTCCATCTCTTCTTCTATCATGTTACAATAAGCATGCTGATCCCGAANTGTTTCCCATTCTCCTTGAATCTGATGTACCAGAAGGTCCGAGTCTCCCAAGACCAAGATGTCCTGTATATCCATGTCCACTTCCAATCACAGGCCTAGGATGCATGCTTAGTACTCCACCATATTATTGGTGCAATGAAAACGCAGTTGAGCCGTAACGGGATAATGATGTCCTGTTTCTGAGATAAGCACTGCTCCTACTCCCACTCCTTTGGCGTTTGCCGCTCCGTCGAAGAAAAGTCTCCATCCTGGTTCCTTGGTTGACTCCATACCATCTATATGCAGCACTTCTTCATCAGGAAAATACGTTCTTAAAGGTTCGTATTCCTCATCAATGCGATTCTCGGCCAAATGATCCGCTAAGGCTTGAGCTTTCATGGATGTCCTCGTCACATAGACGATGTCGAATTCCGTAAGCAATATTTTCCATTTTTCCAATCTCCCCGTAGGCATAGGTTTCTGAAAAATATACTTCAAGGGGTCCAGGCGCGATATGAGATAGGTGGTGTAGGAAGACAAGTATTGCTTCAGCTTCTGTGCTACCCATGTCAGGGCACAACATGTTTTCTCAAGATGAGTGTATTTAACCTCATGAACTGTGAACTTCTTACTGAGATAGTAAATGGCGCGTTATTTTCTGCCCGTAAGATCATGCTGCCCCAATACGCATCCAAATGAATTTTCCAAAACTGTTAGATAAAGAATTAGAGGCCTACTAGGTTCGGGTGGGACTAATACGGGCGGATTCGATAGATACCCCTTGATTAGGTCGAATGCTTCCTAACACTCTATCGTCCATTTTATCGTAGCGTCTTTCTTTAATAGCCGAAATATGGGTTCACAGGTTGCTGTAAGCTGAGCAATGAACCTGCTGATATAGTTTAATCTTCCCAACAGACTCATCACCTCCGTTTTGTTTTTCGGCGGTGGCAACTCTTGGATGGATTTGATCTTTGATGGGTCCAACTCAATACCTCGGCGGCTGACGATGAATCCTAGTAACTTCCCTGACGGAACCCCGAAAGCACATTTGGCTGGATTGAGC